>BMAW01083427.1:35729-95264 GCA_019974015.1 Nephila pilipes
ATATATATATATATATATATATATATATATATATATATATATATATAAATGATTAAAAATGAACTCGAAACCTTACACGAGACGGAATTAGAAGTCATGGCTTAGAAATGGCTAAATTTGTACCACAATTTAAAATTTGTATGAATCGCCAATATTGAGATCACATGAATTTTCTACTTCTATTTACATTCTGATGATAGGAAATGCTCAGAACTAAGCCCTCATTTAACAAAGCCTCTTAAATCATCATTTATTTTAATCTCTATTGAAACAAAGTGTCGTGAAGCCTATCCAAATAAAAATCTCTAGGAGAAGGAGATAAGGACCCTTTTCCATCGAATCTTGAAATGAGTTTGCTGAATCAGGAAGATTTTAATTAAATTGCCTACCAAGTTATAACAAGATTCCTAGATCTCTCCTTCAACCCTCTTTCTCTAATAATATTTATTTTCCTCACACTAGGTAGAAGACTTTTATAATTTAACTGTAAAGTCTTATATTTTCGAACCCCTTCGTAATCCACTGCAAATATTCTGTGCATTGAGGTTATACGAACTTCACCGATAATGAAATATGATTAGTGATGAACTGGGTAACATTTTCTAATATGGTGATCCTAGATGTAGCTTAACATTTTTGCAAGAATTATTTGGGCACCAGAGAAACCTCATTTTCTGATAATTTCAAAGTTTCCCGAGACAAATGTTTAAATGTATATTATAGTTTCCCCAGAAAATTTACATCAAAACTAAATGTCAACATTGTATTTATGAAAGAGGAAAACAACTGTTAAATTATGTCATTTGATATTTTAAGAGTATATTAATTTATGTTTGTTTTGAAAGCTTTTCAATCCCATTTTTAATAAAATAATCTATCAAAACTAATGGAAAACATTATTTTTGATGGACATTTTAGTATACAAAAATGCTGAAATTTCTATAAAAAAATTAAGTTTTCAATAATTTTTAATAGATTATTTTCTTAAGTATTTTAACCGTTATACCTAGATAAATATACTACAGACTAAGACATGCAACTAGAAATGTTAACAAATTAACGAAATATGTTACTTTAAAACTAAATTACTAACATAGGAATCATAAATGTGGATAGCATACATATATTTTATTTTTTCATTATACTTCTCAATTTTTAGAGTAATTAATTATCTTGAAATTCTAAAATTTATGTACATGTAAAAACACTTTTTTTCAATTCTTCTAAAAGGTTTATCAATACTAGTAACACAAAGATGAATTCAATACGTTATCTAACATTTTTAGGAGAGACAGCATTTATTATAATTCGAATTTTATAGTTTTATATTTCGTTTAAAGAATATAAAAGCAAACATACGTTGAGTTTTAAAAAAAACCTTAAATGGACAATTATATTCTATTAAGTACTATTAAAAGGTGTTTTAATATTTCCCGTTTTAACTGTTCATGAATTTATCATATAAGACCAACATATTTTCAAGTGTTTATTCTTATGCTAGTAGTGAAAGGCCTTTCTAACATACCGTAGAATTTTTTTTATGAAAAATGTTATATTTAAGAATGAAACTTTTTAGACCCTTCTCGTATGAATTATGAAACATAAATAAAACTGTAATAAATTTAAAAATGTCTAATATTTAAGAATGAATAAACATAAAAACAAATCTTAATATATAATAAGTAGAGTCAATAAACACTATTTTCATGAAAAGTAAAAATTCTGTTTAGGAAGCCAAAGCGTCTCTTTTCTTATCCAGTTAAGTGTTCAATTCAATTTCTCCCAATTAAAAAAAGTCAGAATATATATTTATTCTTTCAGTGAGTAAAAAGCGAAACATTTTGAAATATTTTATCTTTACACGAAGGATTTTCCTTATTCATCCATTAAGAAAGAGTCTTTACAATTCCTTGCTATATATATATCTGTTTTGATTATTTTGTATAAGTGCCAAATTTTGTATATATACTTAAAGAGGCGGTTCGATCACATTTAACACGTTTAAGCTGTGAGACATACAGAAAACTGTATTCTTTAAGAATGAATAAACTTTAAAATAAGTCTGAAAGTATTTTAAGTAGATTCATTGAATTCTGTTTTTATAAAAGTGAAAGTCCTGAGTGAGAAACCAAAGCGACTTTTTTCTTATTCGACCTCGGTAGCCTAGTGATTATGTGGACACGGCTGGCAGTTTTCGTCAAGTTGTGGGTTTGAGATTTGATGCCACTTATGACCCACCATGTTAATGGTTGATTTCATGTTAAATCTGTGTCCTCGCCAATTAACGTGGTGTGGAAATTAGAAGAGGAGATTCCAGTTCACGTGTCGTCCTTCTCAGCTGGCTGAGGCTCCAATTTCTGAGATTTGCAGCTAATATTCTTCAAGTTGCTTCTAATGCGAGTTAATAAAACCAAACGATCAATCTTTTTTCTACTCTATCCAAACTTCAATTCAATTTTGAGAGAATTAAAAAAATCATAACATATGTTTATTCTATCAGTGAATAAAAAAAGTGAATCATTTGAAATATTTGATCTTTACACGAAGGATTCTACTTATTCATCTCTAAAGGAAGAGTCGATACCCTTCCTTGACATATATTTGTATGAAACTGTTTTCCTGTATTAAATATATGTTTAAAAATAGTTATATTACCTCCTTGGGAACATTTTTACTATCTTACTGAGAAAAATATAACTCGGAAAATAATTAAATATAATTGTCGGATGGAAGCAATTTTCTTTCCCTATAGGAACATTTAAGATCCTTTAATTAATATTTTAAGCACTGTATTTTAGTGAACCTTCAAAGCTTTAGCGATATCTTTTATAGCATGTTTCTAAAAATTCGAAGCCGCTGAAATAGTGTGCATTAAAATGATTTTTTTTATTTCTATGGGAAATCCAGTTCTGGCTATTTATATTATAATAAATATACAATTCTTTAAAAATTCGCTCAAAGCATGTTACTGTATATGTTTAAACGAAAACTTTTTAAGATGGTAATTATTTATAGATATAAATTTTCTCATAACAACGTTAGCAATTTTTTCGATCTGTATTTGTGATGTCACATAAAAATAACACAACTTTGGGTCATACATAATATTTGTTACTCGTGTTAAGCAGTTTTATCATCATCAGAGAATTCACAATTCTGTATAAGAAAATGGTTATGCTAATTTTACATTAATACAGACTGTAAAGAACACCTGTTCCGATATTCAAATAAGCCGCATTATTAAAACACGAAGAACCGAGTAATGACTTTAGATAATAAGGAAAAAAAATCTGAAACATGATTATCAATAAATGGGAAAAATATGTATAGTAGCACACATAAGACTATCAAAGATTGTTTTGATGAAACTAGGAATTGAACAAAAATAAATTATAAAAAATAAATCTCAATGATGATCCCATTAAATAAATGTAGAAATTCATGAATTGTTAAATATTTTATTCCAAACACAAACATTGATGTATTCAATTGTATTCTACTCCTATTTTGCTAATGAAACATAAATTTTCTCCAAAAAGGCTATAATGAAGAAATAGAAATAAAATAATAGTAATTAATAAAAATATTATTAAACGAAATATATATATACATATATATATATATAATTACTTATGTATGAAAATATTTACTAGTAAATATTTTCAAAAAAATTTCCTTAGAATTCTAAAAGATTCTTAAAAATATAAAGAATTGATATATGAATAATAATCTAATAACAAAAAGGATTCAGGTAATTCGTGTTATATAATAAATAAAGAGAAAATGTTTTATAGTATTCTGAAAATAGTTCCAATACATTAAGCTTATGTGAACAATTCGAATTTTTATTCAAATTAGTTTTATGTATTAAACTGTCCGATGTTAAGAATTGTAAAGCCTTTTTCGCCTCATTGTTAATTGCAAAAGAAGTTGCAATTTTCGTAATTGAAGATTTTAATAAAAATTGATATGAAAAACAATATTTTAAAATGTAACAGTTAAAAAGGTTCGTTTAAAGGCATTCTCAAACTGTTAAAGTATAAAAAGAATGCATTGTCTTAACAATTTGTAGGTTTTTAAAATTTATTTCGAGGAAAGAAAATTAAGAAAAAGAACTTATTTTTAAAAGTAAACTAAACACACGTACATAATTTGTGCGGGTTGTCGATTCTGATCCACTTTAAATTCAACAATATCTCAAATTCCTCACGTATTGCAATATCCAATAAGGGCGAATGATACAACAGAACAATGGTCCTCAAACTATTTTGGTCATGGAATCCCAAAATTTGTTGCCGATGATCGCAGAACCCTGAATGCTTTTTAATTAACGACTTTTCAAAATTAATATCTGATATTAAATGAAACAAGTATTATTTTGGTATTTCAGATTTTATTAAAATAAGCAAAACTCAAAAAAAAAAAAAATCAATTCATCACAGAAATAATTAATAAAAATACAAAACATAAACTAAAATAAATGGAAAATCTTTAATGTGAAGGAATCTTTGATGAATTCTTATTTTTTTTAATCAAATAAAATTTGTCTTGCGGAGCCCTTACATTTTTTTATGGAACCCCAAGGTTCCACGGAACCCACTTTGGGAACTACTAAAATAGACCAATTGCTATCCTGGTCACTTTGAAAAAAATTAAGAGTAAAATTTTGAATTTTTCATACATAGCACACGCAGTATGTAGTCTTATAGTATTTGGTTCTCTAGGGATTAGATGGGTAAACATTTTTTTTTGAAAAGGTTTCGTAAGTTAGATCTTAAATTTTTATCCTTGGCGAGTCAGGTAGCAAACTTGAATATTCTGATATTGTTAATTATATTTATAGAGAAAAGTAAAAAAAAAAGTGGTTGAATTTTATTACTATTGATACGGTGGCTTTGGTGATTTTTTTTTACCTTCGATAATTTCTATTTCTACTCTTGGTTTTATTTTATACTCTTAGTTTAGATGAGGTTCAATGCATATTTGACCATCGAGAATTTTTTCGCACTAAGAAAGGGCGAATTTTGTCCCTCTCTGGAAATTTTCTAAGTGTTTGGCGGGTTTTAGTTTGTTGCTTAACGAAGCATGCACGCCAATACATAAATATTTCTATCACTATTTTTAACTACTTTTCACTACTCACTACCAATTGCCTCTTTGTTCTACACGTTCACATGTCCAAAGTAAAAATGACTATTACTATTAACCAGGTTGAGCAGAGTTTGTTATGGTCATGAAGGGGATTCATAAATACAACTACAAACTGACGTCACATATTACAGCATCTCCTCTCTCATAAGTACTTACCGTCCACTAATTGTCTAATTATTCTTAAGTTATTGATTAATAATGTTTAACATCAATAATTAAATTTCATGTACCGTGATAACTACTAGATTAAATAAATGGTTAATCTTATTACAGTATGATTATTTACATGATCCTCTTCATCACTTCTATTATGCTAAAAAATTAATACTCAATGATTTTTACTGATAAGAGACGGATCATTAGGAAGGGATATTTTTAAATAACATTTATACACTCATGCTAACATATGGATTTGCCGAATAAGTTTGGCTAAATTTTGTACTTTTGCAATGAATAAAATAATTTTATCTGAGTTAATACTTGCATTTAATTTTGCTGATGATTAAAACTAATATTTCCTGTCAGTAAAGTTATTTATAAATCATTATCTCTTAATTGTGTTTGTATTGTAATTTTACTTCATTTTTTCAAAAATGTCATTTTGCATTAGTAAGTTCTTGAGTAAGAAGTAAAACTCGATAGTCGACTCTATAATCTGTTGCGTTATAACAAGTGATAATATATATATATATATATATATATATATATATATATATATATATATATATACAGCTGGTTTCTATTATATTTCATGTGAGATCAATATTGGGTGTTAAAAAAGTGTCACTACTAGTGCCATCCAGTCCATTTATAAGGAAGGTGATTATAATTAAAGTTCAGCTCTTCGAAAACTACGAAAAAGAACTACTGGTTAGAAGGACTTGAAATTTGATCTATACGAGAAGAAAGGAGGGAAAGTATGATGGAAGAAACAGTTCAAAAGATAAGCAACAAATAGAATCTTACACGTTCGAATATTTAAACGAAAAAAAAAAATCCGTTTAAAGCACATCTATAACGCACATTTGTTGTAAAATTATTTTCTACATGCCGTTTCCTTTATTGCGTCTGAGGAGTGATTACTGTCTCAATGAAGGATCGTGCTCTGCTCTTGTAGCTGTTTTAATGCAAAAATACTGTGTGGTTATAGTTCTGAAGAAGCTTTAGATATTAAGAGTTTTTTAAATAGTCTATTGTCCAATGATTACCAACGCTCTTCAGAAGATAATGAATAAATTCGAATACATAGGCTTATCTGACCTGAAATCTTCCAGAGAGAGGGAACCAATTGCTTTGATATCAGGAGAAAATGGGGACTCGACAGCATAGGAATAGTTGAGCAGTGGTGTGCAAACGAGCAATGGGCAGGGAATAGCTGGATCATTAGCGATCCTAGTGAGACGTTACATAAATTTTTACGAAACATTCTGCTTTGCTTTCCTAACTAAATGATATTTGTGAATTATATGAATCCTGCTGGCTTTCAAGTATGACAAACCATTTCCATATAATTTCTGGCTCGTATGGGAATGGGCAAATAATTGCAACGAAAAATTTGTTGAACATGTTAAGTCTATTTTCGTCTCCGCAGATATTTCAATTTTCCGAAATTCTGTATATGGGCAACTGTAAATCAATTCGAAAATCAGCTAGGAACTTTTCAATAAGTAAAAATAAATGTGTGGTACGGGGTTTTATATAATATTGTTTATCAAAGGGTTGTTCATTTTCGAGGAATTTGGTATAGCAGATAATGTTACCTGTATCATTAATGGTATAGGCAACAAATATCTTTTGCAAATACAGATATCTTTCGCACAACTATAAGTGTTGTTCCAACACTTACACAACTCTATATTTAAATAGCTCAAATTTCATACTAGACAACCATTCTCCGCATATTACAAATCCTGTTAAGATGCTCCTCAGCATGCATTCCAGAAGCGATATAATTATCCTCCTTGCTTTTCCAATAAACTGGTGGCCAAAATAACCTGATAATGGTTGGGAATTCTAGGTGAGGGATTATTTGAAACATGTTAAATTCGCTGGTTCGATTCCAATCTTTGATGAATTGAAATCAAGTACTCTGTACAACACAATCACAACATAAGTACCTTTACACTCCAATCTATTGTGGAACAAGCTGTTTCTTAGTTTGGAAATGTGACAGAAAGCAATAGACAGTATACTGAACATTTTTTGATCAAATCTCGTGACAATTAGCAACTGATATGTTATTTCTTTTTCTAAGTATTTTGGCCTGGGGCCAATTAGAAACCGATTGAACGCCATATTGCGCATTGACGTAATATAATGGCTTAGGGTACCATCAGACATGGTAGATGGTATTTTCCTTCAGAACAACATGGGAATGCATATGTCATTCATCACCAGATAATCCTTGCAGAATATCCAGATTTTTTCCTTGGCCTAAATATCTCTCGATCCGTCTCAAATAGAGCATATCTTGAACGTGATTGGCCGCCATTTGCTTGATTTCACCCTGCCTTTATTGGAGAAACAATTATGGAGCACGTTTGTGAATATATGAGATTCCATCCAGCAGGACATCATCTGCACTCGAATTAGTCTGTACCTCTTAGCTTTACTGTTCACACCAATGAAAGATGAAGTCCTACTTCTTATGGATCCTCCTGCATTTTTATCGCTGCATTAAAATTTTCTGCTTGTAAATGAAATGTCTTGTTGATATACGCGTCGCCTTTTGGGTATCAATTTTCCCTACATTCTATCCGCTCTGTAATAGTATTTCATTTTCAATATCAGGCAATATATTAATTCAACGCTTTATTTTAAAAATTAGAAAAAAAATATTTGGTTTAAAAATCATACTACTTTCATCATATCATTATGATCATGAATGGATTTTCCTGTCTCATTTAATTGAAATATAAAATGATTTTAAGCAGATGAAAATGAATAAAAAAAAGAAAAGCGCTTAACGTAGTTAGAGAAATGGAAACTTTCAGTCATATTATATATGAAATATAATTTGGTTATTATCAGAAAGCTTGAAATACCTTGAAAATGAAGAATGTAAGGCAACCACAAATAGTACAAAAATTTCATTTATTTATTTTTCAAACTCTGCATTTGAAAGGTTTCTATTATATCTACATTTCCTCAGAAACCCTTTGTCTTAACATACTGTAAATGGTAGAAATTATTTTAATGGAAACAAAAATGTTTTCTTAATATATAATATTTTTACAATTAAGCTTTTCAATGATTAAAAAGAAATTTTCATGACTGTAGAACAAGCATTATTTTTTTTGTGAATTTGTGTTGCCAATCATAAGTTGTTTTAAAATTGTGCATCTGCACATAACTTGTATCTGTAGAAGACCAAATGCTTACACTAAATTAAAATGAGGAGAGTTTCTATTTCATAAAAATCTAAATGATGACCTTATGACATAAGGTAAACATTTATAAAATTAAAAGTTTTCGGAAAATAGTTAGACTGAAATTTCGTAATAGACCAACTGATAGAAATTCGAAGCCACGCACAGTGCCTTAATAAATAGTTAAATTCAAACTGATTGAATATAAGATATTAAGAGCTAATATTTTATGCGGTATGAAACTATTTAAAAAAATAAAAAGATGACTTTTCGCCTGTGGATGGATGAAAAGAAATACTCTGCAAAACATCTGATATGTTTTATTACTAATCGCCTTTTTCGTTACCCAGAATGAAATTTATTCCTTTTATTCCTGTGTGAAGTATCTCAGGGTTTCTGGAACGCATCGAAGCTTAGACCATAAAAGGCCGACGTTTACATGTATTTGCCTTGGGGATAAAAGATACAGATATCGAAGAGTACATAAAGTTTTTCGATTTGAATACGTCCCAGATTCCCAGAATGAAATAACATGAAAGTAGGAATTTTGATATACCTAAAAATTTATGACGCACAACGAAAAACAGAATAAATTTTAACTTCTTATCGTTCGAACTCAATATCACACGTGTGTTTGTTCCATAAGATTAGAAAAAAATACAAGGGATATTTTCGACGTAGTTTATGTTCGTGATTTGAGCCATATAGGGGTTGACTATTTTCAAGAAGTATTCTCTTGCTATCTTAAAATTAAATGGTTTCAAAATATTTTAGTTTCAAAAGTAGGATTAATGAAATCAAAAAATACTTAACGTATAATCTTTGATTTGATTTATTTTTATTAAATTAGTGATAATATACGTAATTATACCTTTGTGACATTAAATATTAAATTGATATGTAATGCTCCTAATTTTAATCCAATATTCTGAATTTTAAAGAAAATGCTAGAATACAGTCAAACAATAGTAAAACACATACTACTTCTAACTGATACTGTGAAATATATATGGAATCAAAATTGGAAGTGTCATATTTTCCTAAGTCGTAAAAAAAATCAACCCATACCCTCTTTCCTTATCCAACTCAAAATAATAATAATAATAAAAAAAAGCAAAGAAGAAATTTTTTCTGCATATACCACATAGGATACGTAAAAAGTAAAATTGAACCTCTCCGCGAAAGAAAATACTAAACCAATATATATATGTTATTGCTGTCAGTCTTTTTACCTGCATTTCAAATTCTGCATCTCCTTCTCAGTGTGGTGGAATACCCACGGTCTATTTTATAGAATGTCCTAAGATTCCTTTTAACATTACCCCTCCTCCTGCTCACCTGCTACTAACACTTTGGAAGAGTTCACCAAAATGGCGAAACAAAACAAAATTTCATCTCAGCCTCTTCAAATAACCCTCTCAGCACGAAATTTTCAAACCATCACCATAGATAATTCTCCGCAAAACGACAACTCATCATCATTCTTTAAATATATTAAAATAATCTTCCAAAGTTTTAATCAACATAGTGTAATAAATTTCCATAATTTATATAGTAATTTTGGATATTGTTATTATTATTTTGGATATGAGAAAAATATATATTCACATTATTTAAAGATGTATTTAAGGTAAGAGGTACAATTGATCTTTCATACACTTATTTTGAATAAATGATTTCAGTTTTAAATTAACTTAATAGTAGTACAATGCCAAACTATTTTGCGTTGATTTTACTATCTAATAGGGCTCATTAAAATAATTTAATATTTTAATCGCAAAGGGAGCACAAGTGAGAAAAACGAAACAAAAGTTGTAATTCATACTTAATCTCAAACTAAATGAAAATAAATACATTTCTTTTGAGCAGAGATATGTAGAATCACAGTCTGAAGGTCATACGCGATCAATTTTGATATGAGCAGCCTCTTTACTAAAGAGTCTTATTTTTATTCTTATAAAGAGTTATTTTTTTTTAAAATCAATTAAGTTATTTGTCCCCCAAGGGATTATTGTTTCAGTTGGATCATTTTTGGAGTACCAGATCACTTTTCAATTTTTTATCCATTGCTTCAATTTTAATTACATTTAGCTTAAATATATTAAATTTGATAATTCATCGTTTCTTATAATTTTAATATGAGAAAGGTGTATTATTGTCCATTTCTCAATATTTTCTCACTTACTTTAATTTTTATATTTAATTGAGTGATTTAATAATAATTATAAGAAACAGAGCACTTTGAGGGGCTAAATCTGTTCTTTGCAAAACTTTGCATAGAACTTTTATCTAATTTTTGTTATTCTCTTTTCGTATAAGAATTCAATCCTATTTTCTTACTATTGAAAATATTGATAAATAAATAATATATTCGGCATTTCATCATTATTTAAATATTTAATCAGTGACATTTTGATATGTGAATAGAAACACAATTCCTGAACTAAAATTAATTAGAGTTCGATGATAAACTTAAAATCAGTTTATAGAAAAACCAGGAAAATGAAGACTTAAATGAAAAATGTTAAACATGGAATAATGTTCAGATCTTTCATATATTTATATGTTATGCATTGATCACTATGCCCCCCCCCCCTCAATCTTTCTGGTCCAGCTGACCTGGAAGACGTGTGAAATGTTTCGTGATTTCAACTGTTCTTGGCGATACTGCAGTACTTTTCTGTTGATTACTTGCGCCTGTGATGGAGAAGGAAGCTGATTTAAGCGACTTTGATATAGGGCTGATTGAATTGACCCATCTATTCAATATGAACATCTTCTAAACTGCACATCATGTTTGCAAGTTGTCGTATGCAAAATGGGTGTATAAATGTGATAAGAGTAGTACATGATGTGTGACGTTTACGTCATCATCAAAAAAGAGCCTGGAAGTCGTCCTGTTTTGTGAAGCAAAATCGTCGACGACTATTGGCTCACATCACAGTCGCATATTAAGTAGGATTAAGTTGAAGTATTTCGTCGCACACAATGTAATTCTGTTAGATATGGGACTATCGCGTTTTGTCGATACTTAAAGATAAATAAATATTCACTCATTCATTTATAATTATTAATTAAGACATAAATTTAGAGATTCAAAATCGTAATAAATGCATCAATAAAATAATTTAGGTTTACGGTGAAGAATAACAATTTTTAAGCTGTAAATCACTTTAAGATTATTACAAGCGAAGATGAATGTGATTGATTTAAGATTGCGTTTAACCAAATGTATATTAATTTATAAGTCCAGATCATCAATATCTATCCTACAAAGTTAAGCAGAAGTACTTTTACATAAAATTTGCTTTTAATATCCCTTGGTATTAAAGAGAGGGTATTGTAAAATCTTAATTATTACTGAGAAGTAACCAATATATCCCGAAAAATTTATTTTGCAAATAAAATGATCCTTTTGTAAATAATGTTGTAAATTACAACTATTCACGTTGATTTGTTTGATTTCAGGAAGTCGTTGATTGAAGTAACTCACACTATTGTAAAGGCATAATTATTATCCCAAGATATTGTTAAGTTTTGATTATTATTAAAAATAATGGAGAAGGGGGAACTTAAATTATAATAATTATTCTGTAGACTTCTCTGCCTGGTCATCATTTAGAGTTATACATTTTTCCTAGAGTTTTTTTACCTATCGTGAATGTAATACTCAGAAGATTGAACTCTATCTTCTTCGGACTGCGGGTTGCTTCAATCTACGGATTTCTGAAAACATGCGAATCATCATCAAAACCTGTAGTTTACAACATAAGGTACATGAGGCTTAGTTAATATGTAGAATTTATTTTGTATATATATAATTTGGTTACTTCTTAGTAATAATTAAAACTTTAAGAAACCCTTTCTTATGCGTCTGATCTAGCGTTCAATACAAACACTTAGTACTTTTCTTACCGAACCAATCGTAATGGAATTCTCAGAAGATTTATAGATGAATATTCGAACTTTAACACTTTTAGATCCTCTCAAATCTTCCTCCTAAATCTTGAATATACGGCTTCTTGAAACCAAACAAGTTAACATTACCAGTTGTTATTTTCAATATTATGTACATAAGGATTCATTAACAAGCAGAATATATTTTATCCAGATATCCCAGTTCTTCCAAAGAATAATTAAAACTACATGGCACTTCTTTGTACATACGAGGAGGTACTACAAAAGTTTAATTAGTATTAAGAAATAATTGAAAAGTAAGTAAGAAAGAACTAAAAATAAATAAGAAAGAGCTTAGTAACAAATATAAGAAATAATTAAACTCAGCGCAGCTATGACATTTATAATTTCGGTTCACTGTCTCTTCCTCAAACTTAACTACCAACTACCTTCAGTATTAAATTCTTCATTGTTTATAAAAAAAGTTTTTTTCTACCTTATTCACTACACTTCAATGATTTTAATCTTATTTATGTAAGTCACGTTTAATCTTTGGGAGAGATTTTATTTGAAACAATATCATATTAAAATTCCCCAAACGTGTTAGTTAAAGGGCAAACGTGATAGAACTAAAGTTATAAGTTTATAAATTTATGTGTGAAGCTTTCTTTTAAGTGGTGAGGCTTTCATCTAATATAAAAGAAGGTTTTATTCTGATATAAAAGAAGGAACAAATTCGTAGAATAATATCTTAATGATTTCACAACATCAATAATATACTGTTATAAAGAAACCTAAAACTGTATCGTCGTTCTGGGGATTTATATCTTTCTCTATTTTTTGTGTTATATAAAGTTCCATTTATTTATCCATATTATGTCTTCCATGAACTTACTTTGCTGTAATCGAAAAAAAGTTGTTTTTCTCATCTTCTTTATTTACATAGCTGTGTATAGCCTTAGAATACTCAGTATGCATAAAAAGGGACATTTTCGATATGAGAAGATATTTTATGAAAGCAAACAACTCAAAGAAACTCTTCCATTTCTTAAGAGGAAGAATACAAAATGTTTTTCAATAATCTTACTGTTTCATGTATTTATGGATTTCGAATATGGGTTAAATTTTATAATATAAAAGTAATAGGATTTGGTATGCTTGTATAACTTTCTGCTTTTTTCTGCTGATAATTTCAGTGAAAGTTTCCTTAAGAATTATTTGAACTATAAAGGAAAAAAAAAGAGCCGAAAAGTTTAAAAGTTGTAATGTTTCAATGAACTATTGTTTGCACATTTTAACAAATTCTTATTAAAATACTAGACAAATTTTGAATATAAGGATATATACATTTTTGGCAACGCATTTCAAACAATTGAATGGGTCTATTCTATTATTAGATATTTCAAGTAATGGGTATTTCTAAAAATATTGGGATGCTACAATTTATATGAAATGTTTTCAAAAGGATCGTATTTGCCAAAGTTGTTGCTGTAAAGAGGTTGTTTATCTTCAGTTTGTATTTACTTGGATGAAGAAACTACAAGGTTAGTTCAATAAATATATATATAGAGAGAGTTAGACATTTTCAAAATATGACCCTTTTGCAATAATCTACTAATTCCAGAGCGCTTTATTCAGGTTTCATGCTCTAAGAATCAGCAACTACCGAGATGTTCAAACACCTTGTGGCAGCGACTTAAGCCGCATCCATCGTTTTAAAACGTAACCCATTCAGGCTCTTCTTTATCCTAGGGAACAAAAAGAGATTTAATTGGGGAGATAAAGATCTGGAGAGTAGGGTGGTTGGGGTACATTACTACGTTGTGTTTGGGCTGTACTTTTCTCCCAATTCATAATGTGTGATTGGAAGGATTGTCATGATAGAGCATTTAGTTATTGACGATTTCCTTTGGAAGTGGTGGACACTAATACGGAAGCATTCTAGTATTTATGAATAATATTTATTGCTCACTGTTTATCCTGCACGCACAAACTCCTTGCGGATCATGTAATTCGCAGTGAAGAAGACAAGAGCATTGATGCCTTTCCTGCCATTTTTGAGTTTTTGTGTCACGAAAAAACATATATTCTAGACATAACTTTGTTCTATGAAGCGTGACAAATCATATCCAAAATTTCCGCTTAAGATTGCTTGAGTTTAACACAAATGTTTATGACGCAATACCACTTGAAGGTATTTTCGCTCTCGAAGGCAAGCACTTAACACATCCTCACTTTGGATGAGATCTACTTACCACGAAATTCATTTACGAATCTTTAGTTGTCATATTAAAGAACTTTGTATCGAAGTAATCTAAACGTGAATGCATTTATAATTGAGGAAATTTAAGTATCTAACAAAAGTTTACGAACAATTATTGTAATTCACAAAACAATTAATTTGCAAGAAATTTGAAAACCAGGGTAAAATTAGGAGACAAACAATATTAATTAAAATAATAGCAATTAGTTATACAACTGTTACAAAGTATAATTTTGTCTTTTTTTTAAAGAATAAAATATTAATGGTTAACATGAGAATTGTATGCTTTAAAATCAAGAAAATATACCTAAATAAAGGAAGAAAAATAATAGCCTTATTCATTAGCAAGCAACGAAATTACATTTTAAAAAATAAAAAGTTGAACAAATTTATTTTTGCGCAATTTACACAACACACAAATTAATTTTGGTTTGTAACTAAAGGAAAAAATACGCCATCATTTATCAATAGATCGTTGTAAATTAAAATTTGACTAATTCTTAGGAATTGAAGAAAAAAAGAAAATGAAATAAACACAAAGATTTAAAATATTCAATATCCTGTATATCTAAAATGAAGATTTAAGGGAAAATCACATTCCTTTCCAAGACATCATATTCTAGCATTTCTGGCTACAGTGTTGCATCATATGAAAACAAATTGAAATTTTCATTGCTTTATTCTCTTTCCAAAATACGATCCACACACACATACAATTGAAATATTACGTTTGGATGAAAACACACATATGGTAAGATTATCGTTTTTTAATGGTATTTATAATGGTATGAAAGAAAGTAAGAATGCTTATAAGAATACTAAAATTGTGGAAAGAAACACCAAATAAAGACGAATACTACACTACACGACTTCAATGGAAAACAACTAAGAGAAAGCACATCGTCATTTATGGTTCAGATATTTTTCTTTATTTTCCTTTTATACACAGTTCCATTTGGGTATTCACTTCATGATTTGCTTTCGCTTTTTCTAGCATTACACAGACAATTCTCTACATTACTTGCATTTGATGAGGACTATAAAGGGATATTGATTATACTCAGAAGAAAAAATTTGTATCTGTATTACACCGATATTTTAAGAAACTAAGCTTTCTAAAAAGAACTTTTCCATTTCTTTTATTGAGAATAACTCTAAACTGTCTTTGAACAATTTCATTTCACTATTTAATTTAGATGAGAAACTCTTTTCATGTAAATAGAATTGTTATATCCATAATTTAAATTCTGTGTATAATATATTGAATCTGAATTTCGATTAAGATTTTGTAACTACTAATTTAAGTAACATAATTAAAAATATGAGATTTCTTTCAAGTTTTTCATGAGGGAAAGAATTGTTTAATTTTAAACTTCCATTTTGAGTGTTTAAGCTACTTTGTCGAATTTCTTAATTTCTTTAAACTATAAAACATTTAACTACTTAAAAGTGATTTTGAAACATAAAAAGTCAGCATTAAATTACATTTTCTTCAAATTATATATATTTTCTTACGTGATATGCATGATAAAATCAAAATTCAATAATTGAAGAAACGCATTAAGAGTATGTTGGACATTATATGTTGTTTTGCCATTGAACAAAATATTAATTCTAGGCATTTTGTGCAAATATATTGAGCAGAGAAATGAGCACAAATCAGAACAAAAACAAAGCAATCCATAGAATCAAAGAATTTAGCAATGTACTTAAGAATATATTTGCATTTTATGTGCTATCATTTAGGTATCCCATTATAATTTTATCTCATGTAATTCATAAGGAATAGAAATAAATCTGCATTTTTAAATTTGAATTTTTCTAAATGTATGAAAAATTGTTAAAATCAGAAAAAAATTCACAATAACTTACAGTATTCTCAAATACCTGCAGGATGAAAAATCATTATATTTCCAAATCCTTTAAAGGATCATCATGCAATCATATTGAATTTATTATTTAGATTAAATCTCTGAAATAGTTATCTTTTTAATCTTTTATACCGTAGTACAATATATTTTTTTTTTAAAAAAAGAGATGTTTTCTTAATTTACATTGATTTTAATATAATAAAGGAAAATTTCAATTAAATACACTTATTTTGCATACTTGATTACAAACAACTTGAACGTATGAAATTACTGTAAGAGAGAAAAGTGAGAAAGGAAAAGAAGTAGTTATAAATTATAAGTATTTGAAAGTGATTA
Source organism: Nephila pilipes (assembly GCA_019974015.1). Classification (NCBI taxonomy): domain Eukaryota; kingdom Metazoa; phylum Arthropoda; class Arachnida; order Araneae; family Nephilidae; genus Nephila; species Nephila pilipes. The sequence goes on from BMAW01083427.1 coordinate 52,616, forward strand.
TCTACAACAATGTTAGAAATCAAATTAATTTGTTCATTAGAGCTGATAAGCCATTTAAAAATTTATTTTTCATACCATATTTAGGGGCAGCATTTCAATTTGTGACTCATATGTGTAAATTAACTCGAGAGGGTATTTCTATTGAACTAACCTCTTGGGACTCTGCATGACATTATTTGAATTGTGAACCTCTGCTTGTGAACGTAACAAGACTAATGTAAATTAGAATTGCTGTTTTAAAGTGCAGTGAATAAGAATCATCAGACAGCGAAATTAAAAGGACTTATAAGCTGTGAAGAATTTGAAGTTTAGGAGAGAAGAGCAATTTTTGCACGCAGAGCTTAGTATCTGGAGATTATTCAACAATCAGATTGCTGAGATTGAAATAAGATCCGTTTTTGATTCGAATCCACCTCTGGAATTAATTCAGATAATCTTTAGTCGGTGTCACTTGAAGGTCATTACTCTCTATTCATAATACTATTGATTATTCTTATGTAAGAATAAATCTAGGTTTAATTAAGTTCCTGTGGCTGCGGTAGTCTAGTGGTTATGATCACGCGTTCTTCGACTTGTGTGTTGGAACTCTGATGCCACTACAGATCCACCATATAGTTATAGGAGATGATACACTTTATATCTGGTCGAGTTCCCAAGTCCTCACATTTGCATGTTGTGGAAGTTTGAAGAGAGAGTTAACAGTTTAGGAGTCATCCTCGTTTTTTGACCGAAGCTCTGATGTAGGAGGTACATTACCAATAGCCCTAGGGTTGCTTTTATGTGCGACTTTAACGAACAATCAATCAATCATCATCTTTAAATACCTAATTACTTAATAGTGAAGTCTATTTCGCAAATTATGAGTATCGAAGCAAAATCATCACTCACAAAATTAGATAAACTTGTTTAAGTGTCAAAACCAATACAACTCTAATATAATAATTTACTTCGAAAGGATTCCCAAGTTGATTAACAAATTCAAATATGTTATTTCACCAGTATGAAACACTTTTGCCAAATCACGTTTTGCGTACTTTAAAAATATTAAGATCCAAATATTAAGAAACGTAATAAGTTCCTTTTAAAATAATGGAAAATGTTTAAAAAGTAAATTTAATGCTGCAATTACATATTAAAGTAACCTTTAGAATTAAATTGCTTTAATTTAAAAAACATTTTATTTAAAATAAATCATATAAATTTGCTGTTAAACATTAAAAAATCCTTTAGGATTCATGCAGCATTGATGTATTCAATCCCAATTGTACTCAATTATTCTTTAGTTTCTGAGACAGTTACAAGATTCCCACCCTCTTCCCTTCCAGAAAACGACTATCTCTGTCACCGAAACTGTAAGTGAAGGACTGACGTAAATTAACAAAAAAGAACTTTACCTCTCCTGTAATCACTTTTTCTTATTTAATACGGAAGTAATAGATTAGTTTTCGCTTAGAGAATCAATCACGAAACATGTTAGTTCTTATAGATTCGAGAGTCTATAAAATATAAGATGAAGAAAATTCTTAATTGAAAAGGAATTTCTACAAAGAAATTCCTTTTCCAGAAGCTTGTTTTTAATTGTTATCCAGCGTTTCTGTCTGAAGTTCTTTAAGTAAACGTGAATTACACACACACACACACACACATATTTAAAAAAGTTTAAATCAATTTAAATTAAATACTGATATAATTTTTCAAATATGGATCAACAGTTTGTAAGACCCTCTCATTATTTAAGTTTACAGATATCGGTAAGCTAAATTAAATCTCAATGGCGTCACATTTCCAATTGAAGAGATACCAGAAAAATACAAACACTCTTTATTAGGTTTCGTCACAGATTACGCACAATATCATTCCCGCTCTCTATCGAATTACTGTAACACCAAAACTTGCCTGAATTATCCTTAGATTTTAAACACGAAGAAATTATCATTCAGTCCGATGTGCGTCAAAATAATTTTAGTTTAATGCTATTCATTATCCTAGAAAGGGTGTCAGACAATCAATGTTATGTATTTCGATGACAAATAACCCATGTGATTTTCGTAGATGGCTTTTAAAAATATTTTTATGTTGCGTCAGATAAAGAGAGAGTAAATTAATACCACCAAATGGAATTTTTCAAAATTAATGACCAATAATCGTGTAAAATTATTACATATCTGTACTGATATTAGAAAAGGTAAAGTTAACAGGGCTCATAGAGCAACATCATGCCCATAGTGGATAAATATTTATACACTAGTATCTCGAATTATACGTTTCAAGAAAACATATTATTTAAGTATTAAGGTCATTTCAATTATGAGTCGTGTATCGCGTGTGAGTATCTCAAATAATCTAGAATTCTATTTAGGTAAGGATTACATAAGTCTAATTGCTTCTATGCATATTTGTGGCGGTCGCGAAACTGCAGCGCAGATTCGAACCCTGGACCAAGGGATTCGAAGGCGACGGGCCAACCAATCAGGCCGAAAAGATATCCCATCGGGCTGGTTGAGTAAGGCCTTTTAATCAGTGGCGCTGATGTAGAAGGAAGTCGCTACACAACACTCCCCCTCCAGTATCATCGCAGCGTGATGATACGGAATGGAGATAAACGTGCGCCAATTTATTCAGAAGGTTTTGTCAGAAGGCGCCGAAACGAGCGCCAGAACCGGAATATCACTAGTTGCTCTTGTCTTAGACACACAGAGACAAGTGTTTTTGCATCGAAACATATGCAAACAGTAGGTATAGGCCGTGCTGCCACCTAGTGCTCAAGCCCAGAGTCACCACTAACGGCGATCGTCGGGCATATGCAATTAGTAGGTACAGGCAGTCGTGCTGCCCTCTAGTGTTCTTGTCCGTGGTCACCACTTGTGGCGATCGCGAAACGGCAGCGCAGATTCGAACCCTGGACCAAGGGATCCGAAGGCGACGGGCCTACCAATCAGGCCGAAAAGATATCCCATCGGGCTGGTTGAGTAAGGCCTTTTTATCAGTGGCGCTGATGTAGAAGGAAGTCGCTACATATTTACATCATTCACAACGTTAACACGTATCAGTTTTGTTAGTCGTCTCTATAACCTCATCTCACATTACTATCAATGACGAATGACAATTTCTTTTTTATTATTACAGTTGTTTCACCCACTAATAGCAGATTCAAACACAAGAAGCTTGAAAACAGCAGTAATATACTATAGTAAAACACTCCTTCAACAATAGCACGGCATGACACAAACAATCTTTTTTTTGTTTCAAAAACTAATGTCAAATGGAGAAACGGTTAAACACATTATTAATATTCAAACACTAAATACAATGAATTAGAAGTAATCAATAATTTTATCAATAAACATTATTTTTAAAAGAAAGAAAAAGTTTAATTCTGATACATTCAGAGCATTTTTAAGCTTTTGATTGATTGTTTGGTTTGGTAACGTCACACTAGAAACAAAACGAGGGCTTTTTGCGACGGATCTAGTACAATTTTGAACCCTTTTCAAGTGATGAGGTTGACATCTCAGCTGGCACCTCCCTCTCGAAACTTCAACATCACGTCAACTGGAGAACTTTGAGTCTCGACAGATTTAACGTGCATCAGCCCGACTAAAAGGCGGGTCTTTGGGATGGCTTCAAAGCTCGAACCCTCGGCTTGATGAAAACCACTGGGAACGAGTCCACAGCATGACCAGAAGACTACCGAGGCCACAACTATTTTAACTAACCAATAGCCATTACAGTTCCATAATTTAATTATAATCTCTTACTGGGTTTTAGATATATAATACAAGATATATGAACTCCAAACCGAATTTTATTTCATGGAAGAGTGACTGAAATGTGAAAAGAGAAGAGTAAAATCCGGTAGTAATAATTATTAATAAATATAAGCTGAAAACTTCTTGAAAATGAGATAAATACAGTGCCAACCAATTAAGTAAAAAATAATTGCATAACACGGAAAACATTTAAAACTGAAGTTTATTTTAACTTCTGCGCTTAATGAATGTTTTAAGTGAATAAAGTTTCATAAAACATGAACAAGCTTTGTAAACGCTTAGTAATATAGCAGTTTCTTTTTTTTTCATTAAAGCTTCTTTACTGAATTGAGCGAACCTAAGAAGAAGGTAAGAAAAGAAAATAACTTACTTAACTTATTAAAGTGAGGACATTAACAAACCTACTAGCTTTATATTTGGAAAAAAGAAACTTTGACTTCAGTAACAGCAGAGTAATGAAAGCTTTTCTTTAGGAAGAGAAGTGTTTTGGAGTCAATTAAATTAGTGTAAGATTCCAGACTTCATCATATAAAATAAGTAAGGATTAATTTTGATTAATATACAGTAAAACTTCCTTATAATAGCAAATTTATAAAATTATGATTTGCAAATTACATTTTAATGAATGTTTGATGAATTTATGTAATATAGAAGTAAAAAACGAAAATTTAAAAGTGATGCGTTTTCGCTGAAATAAAATAAATATGTTGTGGCAATCAGGGTTTCAAATTACTTCAGTTGTATCAAAAATTATTTTTTAAGACACTCGTTAATTACTTGAAAAAATTTGTCGAATATTTATAATGAATGAATTAATTATTTAATAATTCTTTCATGTAGATGATATTTTTTTTTTCTAAAACACATTTTGCTGAAATATTTTGTTTCATGACTAATTATTCATATATTTTTTTTTAAGTAAAGTTACGATTATATGAAATGAATAAAATATAGAAAAGTTGATCATTTAAATATACTGTTCAAGTAAAACGTAAATATTTGTAAAAGTAAAAAGGATTTCCCCTCTCTCCCTAACCTCTCAAATTTTAGTAATTCAATTTTTCTTACATATTTTTTTCATAACAAGCTAATAAATCAGTGATTGTTTAGTGTTCTTGAAGATTAAAAATTTAATTTCCATCCATATCTGGTCCTAATAGATGTATAGAGATTTATTTCTTTTACTGTCTCTCTGTTTGGATTTTAATATAAAACAATGCTATTTAGTAATGCAAATAAATAAAATAAAAACTTTTCCTTTCTCTATATTAAAACAAAATAAATTACTACTTATTTCAAATATATATATATATCAGGAAAATCAGGTAAGTTTTGTAAAATTTAATTACAATATCAAAAAAATGTCAGAGGAAAGTGTAATTAGTTTCTTATTTCATGGGATGTTATTAAATAAAATATCTTTAAGACTTGAAATACTGTTACTATTATCCTAAAAAGGCACCCTGTTGAGTAGAAAATTAAAACTTTCTCTTTTATCATAAATATTATTATAAATTTTGTTATCTACAATTTTTAATTTAATGTGTAAGTATTCATTATCAAGAATATTATTATTAGTTTGTATTAAATTCAAATGAGAAAGATGAAAATGTTATTTAGGCCTAACATTAGTGCTATAATTATTTTGAAAAGTTATTAGGTGTAATATATACAAAGTATTAATAAATATAATTCCTAAGTGGCATAATCGGTAAGAGCGTTGACCTTGTGATCGGGAGATCTGCGTGTTTGACTCTAGCACAGACCGAAGATGTACCTTATATGCTAATGGCGGCTGGTGCTCATTACAGTCGTGGTTGCAAAGTCCTCCAAGCTCCCAAACAAATTAATACCTCTAGATGTATTGGATCGGAGTTGTCCCGCGATCCTGATCTGTATCTAAGAATCTGGGATGTCTGTGATGGTGATGCCTTCTGTTAAGGCAAAAAGTTGAACTTCTTCCTCTGGAATCTCGGATCTAATGAAGCGACATCCCTCAAATCCTTGCCATGACTCGTAATTTACGGGTTTACAGACTTGCTGTGATGATACTGTCCAGCAAGTGATTGCAACATATGCAAAGTAAAATCATTATGACCTGTATAATTTTGTTCAATGATGTGCAAAAATATATTTGCTAGACTATTAGTACCGGGATAATCGTTTATATGATATGCTTTTCATTTGTTTATGATTTCCTATTGTTAAAATTTGATAATTTTGATTTATTTCTAAGTTGCGAGTACTTAAGTAATTGCTTTCTTCATATGAAATAAATCTATCAGTAATAAATTTTTAAAATAACAAGAACCTTTATAAGATCCTCAATATCTGTTGAATGAAATGCAATTTCATTTTCAACTATTGTTGGAGAATACTTTTTCAATTTTATATGCTTATCAAAAGCTTAAATATTTTTGATATAATAGTAGTTTTATTAAAATTATCAAACATATTTTGCATAATTTTACCTGCTATTGTATCATACGTAGAATAAAAATATAATATAAGTAGTATACAGTGCGTAATTTCATAGGTACGTAATGGAACCTAGGAATTGATAAAAATGAGGAAATAATATATTATTAAGTCTATAACAGATTATATTATAAAGAGCTTTAATTCAATTAGAAATTTCTCTATCGCACTTACCAATTTCAATAAAAAGAGTATTATTTTTTAATGATTATTAATAAAAAGACCAATCGTCCTCCTTTTGTAGATTCAGTCCTTCCTCGAAAAGTGTCCTCTTTTTTGAAAATTTTTTCTTAAAAAAGTAAATTATTAATTTACTTTTTTATGAACATACTTTTATAGGTAACACAAATTATTTGATGTTTAGACTCATTGATGATCTAATAATATTTGAAAAGGAATTTAACCCATAATTTGAGCATTGGCAGAAGTTAAAAGAAAATTAGCTTGATTCATCTACTTTGAATTTCTTGAAATAATTGCACAAAATTTATGTTTGAGTCGGTGAAAAATATCGGTTAAAAATATTCGAGTAGACTTCCTGTTAGTGTAAATAAGAGAATTCAGCATGTTTTTTTTTAATATTATATGAGTTTTTCATTTTAAAGAAAAGTGTTTTATTTTGTCAAACTATTAATGATTTAATGTAATCTGAGGTTATTTGCTATGCTCATAATTAAGGATATTTTTTGTATGGTTTTTTCCTCGATAAGATTCTTTTCTTTAATTGAAAAAAAGAACTAATAGAAGAATTATTATTTGAGCAATAATTCTTTTGTGATTTATGTAAATATTGTTTTTTTTAAATGCTATGCGGTTTGCTAGTTAATAAATGTGTCATATATAAGTTTTATTGCATATATCATTCGAATGGTTTCTAAAGTTTGAGTACTCTCATGAAAAAAATTAAGTGTATTACTTTTATTTGATAAATATATTCCAGTTCATTTTTTAAGTATTACTTGTATTTAAATTTGGTGCAAGGTAATTTAGCATTAGGTTTAGCTTCTAAAAATGACATTTTTTTTAATCAAAAGTAGGAAAATTGACTTTATACAATTAGCACGAGACTTAGATGAGTCACAGGATCCGTCTATGTCTAAAATGGTTTTGAGGGATTTAATAATCTCTAGTAAATATTATAAAGAGGAAGAGGCGAAAGATTTATTGGAGGTTATTATGGCCGAAAGGTTAGAGACAGAACAGCAATAAAAGCTAGAACAACATGAGCAATTAATGATTGAAAAAATATGCTTGGAAATAGAATTATCTAGGAACGTTAATCAGAGTGCAGCTCAAATAATGGTCAAATCTCACGTGTAAAATCTTTAGACGAAATAGTTAAAATGGTTAGGCTCTTAACAGTAAAAGTACCCAGTAAATCAGATGGGTGGGATTGTTTCTTTTCTAATCTGGAAAAAGCTTTCGCTAGTGAAAATGTCAGCGACGAATTCAAACCGAAGGTTTTGTTTAACATGTTAGGGGACAAAGTGTCGAATTTATTAATTAACCTAGGTGAAGAAGAATTAAATTCTAGGTGAAGAAGAATTAAAAGACTACGAGTCTGTAAAACAGGTTGTGCTCAAGGAGTATGAACCTTCACCGAAAATATGCCTAGAAAATTTTAGGAAAGCCAAACCATACCCTGATGAAACTTTCTCTCAGTTCGCGTCCCGCTTAACATCAATGTGGTTGCACTATTGTAAGTTAAGAGGAGCGAATGATTTTGAATCAGTCAATTAACTGATCATAGCAGATAAAATGTTTGAAATGTTGGATTCTGAGACGGCGACCTATATAGGTGTGCTCCAAGGGAAAGAATGGTACAAACCCAGGGACTTGGGTAAACAATATGATATATTTCACTCTTCCAAAGGGAAATCCTATGATGGGCCTGAGAAAGGTAAGTGGAACGATAGTGAAAAGAGAAGTTTTAATTGTAATTGGGGTAAACAGCCGTTTGGAGAGAAAAAGTCCAATAATTGGCTTTCTAGGAGAATTTTTGAAAAAACAAAAATCTCTGAAATTAAAAAAAATAACATGTTTCACCTGCGGATCAGATAAACATTTTAGGCGGGTTGACCGAAGCACAAAGGAGTTGATAATAAAAGGTTTAATGTGAACAAAGTTTCCATGGAAGATACAGAACTGGAAGATGGGACAGTAGCAGCTAGAGTTGACTTGCTTGTTAAAGTCAATCCTAGGCAAGCTATTGAAGACAAGTTAAGCAAATTAGTGAAAACATCTATCAGTGTAGAGGGGAAATTAGTCCATGCGCTGGTGGATTCTGGTATGGAAATAACTGTTGTCAAAAAGGACTTAGTTCCTGGAATTTCGGTTGAAGGAGCTTCCACGATTTATTTGAAAGGTATTTTCAATCCGGTGGTTAAATGTCCTTTAGTATATGTTCTGATTGGTCTTGCTACCGGTAGCTAGGTTAATGTGGTACACCAGCAAGTGTTATGTACTTTGGCAGACAACACTTGGTGTTTTTTGATGGAAGATGTGTTGCTTCCACAAGATGTTTTAAACATGTTGGGAGGAGCCCGGAGTGAAGAGAATTTACTGGCTCAAAGCTCTCAGTACCTGGGAGGTGACTCAGGAGCTTTAGGTGAAACCGTGGTCTCATCTGGAATTCTGCTTGAGAAAGCACCAGAAAACGTTGAGTATACACAAAGTAATATTATTTCATGTCGAAATGAAGTGGGAACAACGATTACTAAGGACAAGGAGGTGACCTCTAAGACGGATCAGGGAAGCATGGTGGCTGATAGTTTTTGCTCCGAGCAGGAGGGTTGTCCCGAATTAGCATTGGCTTGGGAGCAGGCCAAAGAGGGCAAAGGAAACTATTATGAAGTAGATGTGTACCTATTTCATAGAGATAAAATACTCGGGGAGAGTATTGGACTACTAGTAGTTCTGGAATGCAGACGGACTGATGTGTTGATACTAGCTCATAGCTCTGTGTTCCGTAGTCATATGGGTCCCAAGGAGACGCTTGAACGAATCAAGTATTCTTTCTTTTACGAAAACCTTAGGACTGATGTTAAGAAGTTTTGTGAATCCTGTAAAGAGTGTCAACTTACTCAATCGGTCAGGATTAACGACAGATCGCCGATTACACCTGGGGCAAGGCCTGGATTACCATTTCAGGTAGTGAATTTGGTTTTGATAGGTCCAATTGATCCCCCAAACTCAAAGGGACATAAATATATCTTGTGTCTGGTAGATCAGCACACTAGGTGGGGCGAGGTTGTGCCCTTGACCAATCTTAGTGCAAAGGGAACCTGCAAAGCTTTGTTAAGCATATTCAAGGACAGGCATACCAAATGTTATCCCTTCAGATAACGGAATCAATTTTGCAACCGAACTAACAAAGGAGTTTGAAAAAAGAACGGGGTGCAGCCCAAGAATCTATTCTCCAGGTTATCCACAATCCAATGGTTTGGTGGAAAGGTTTAACAGAATCTTGAAAAGCATGCTACATAACGTAATTAGAGAGGAGGGTAGAGGGTGGCATTTGCAAATTCCATATGTATTGATGGCGTTTAAGGAAATACCCCACTCCACTACTGGCGTGTCCCCTTTTCAACTTTTATATGGTATGCAACCACAAAGTCCTTTGTCTATTTTAAAGTCTACTTGGACTGGTAAGCATAACAATTTACAGTAGAGCACTACTCCCGTTTCCAAATATTTGGAAGAGGTAAAATCTAAATTTGAGAGGGCTGCCGAGCAAGCCAAACTTGTTTCGGCTGTGCAGCAGGAAAAGATGACATATTATCATAATCTGAGATCGTCTGATACGGTGTTTAAGGGGGGGAGATCAGGTGATCGTGTTGATTCCTGATTCTACTAGTAAATTGTTTGCGAGATGTCAGGGTCCCGCACTTGTTGTTCAGAAATGTAATCCCCATTCATTTTTAGTGGAAATGCCGGATAATTAGACTAAACTTATTCATCAAAATAAGCTGAGGCATTACATAGCTAGCTACAATTCGGTAAATGTCATTTTCGAAGAAGAAAAATAGTTCGGTCATGTTGAAACTCCACCAACTGCTACCGAAGAATCTAAATTTTACGAAGTTCTCAATAACCTCAAAGTTGATAATTTAAAAGCTATCAGCTAAAGACGCTTAACACTTTAATAAGTAAGTTTAAATATATCTTTACCAAAACTGTACAACCAGCTCGGGTAGGCACACATAAACTTGAGCTCGTAGCTAATGCAGTGCGGAGAACGCCCCATTGTTGTAGTGTTCCTATCGCATATAGAAGGTAAGTGGAGCGTGAAGTATAAGAATTACTTGATTTAAATTTAAGAGAGCCATCGGAGGCTGAAATTGCTCACCTTATAGTTTGTGTGGCCAAAAAGGATGTATCTATCAGAATGTGTGTAGATTTTAAGGCCTTAAAAGCAGTAACTAAGATACCTGTCTTTCCTATGAAGGACATGTAAGAGCTTATCTTCACAGCAGGATCAGCGCATTGGTTGACCAGTTTAGATCTTTTAAAAGGGTATTGGCAGATCAAAAAGGATGAGGGAAACAAACCACTGACAGCATTTACCACACATAATGCGGTGTACCAATGGAAGACTATGCCCTTCGGTATTGCGGGGGTGTCTGGTGCATTTGAAAGGGAGATGAATCGTGTCTTAAAACCCCATTCAGAATATGCACAGGCATACATGGATGATGTTGTAATATTTTCAAAGACGTTTGAAGAACATTTAGTTCACTTAAAATCAGTTCTTGCAGAGTTAGGAAAACTAGGATTATCTGTGAGATTGGATAAGTGTTCGTTCGTAGCCAAGAAGAACTTTGGAATAATGTGAGTTTTAGGAAATCTGGACAATATTAGTTTTATAAACTGCGGTCGGTAAATAATATGTTAAATGTAATAAGTAGCATGCTTTTCAGATACTTATAGAAATTGATTTGGATACTTTATTAGATTTATAGTAAAGTTAATTTTTTACTATTACTACAATTCAAATGAAAAAAAAATCTTTATATCTTACGAAATTTAGCTTCATTATAATACGAAATATTCTTATTGAAAAAAGCCAGAGGAAAAATTGATTCTTTTCCGAAGCATCTCAGTGAATTGCTGGGATACTTTGTTTTGTTTTTAAGCAAATAAAATTGACTCTTCAAATGAATATATTGATTGATGATGTACATTAAAAATATTTCCACAATATGCGTTTTGTACAAAAAAAGGCCATATATATGATTTACTAAAATATCATTATTTTATACGAAGAACAATTTTTATAATTCAAAAATATTCTTTGTTTAGTGAATTACTGCAGTGGATTCTAATCATTCTTGAAGTAATTAACAATTTTCATCTTTCCTTAATTCTTTGGCAGTTTGAAAAATGAGGATATATTTTATTACATTGCACAAATATATTTTTGTTTGTTTGATAAATAATTCATTTTTAATTCCTATGATAGTCATTATAACATTTTTAAACAATCCGTTTCTGACAAAAATAAGGAAAATTCTCCAACTGTATCAAAGCAAATATATATTTGATATTGCCTTTCTAATTATTGTAATTAATTCGTTAAGAATTCAGTTGACACTAATATTATTTTAGATGTGATATTAATAAATTTTTATTTCAAATTAAGTAAATTATGTATCTTATATTCAGAAATATATATATATGAATATAAAAACATCATTTATTTAATTTCAATTTGAAAATATATATTTGAATATCAATATTTTGGAGATTTTTGACCGCTATACAAATCTCATCTGGTTATATCCCACGAAGACGACATCATCAGCTGAAGTTATATCTAAAATCGAATTGCAAAAACCTACATTTGAAAGCCCAACAAGAATAATTTACGATTGTGGCACTGCCTTTACTTTAAAAGAATTTAAAGAATATTGTTCCAATGAAAATATAAATTCTTATCTAACTAACTACAATAGGCCTTTTGCGTGCCAATAGACAAGTTGAACTGCTAAATAAAGTTATTACTCCCATTCTTTCACAGTTTTCACTTGAAAGTCCTTTACATTGGTATGGATGCGTTACTGAACTGTAATAAACTATTAATTCAACCTACCAAAGATGCTTTGATACCACCTTTTTGAGCTGTTATTTGGTACCAAAATGAATACTGAACAAGAAATTATCGAAGCCTCATTTCAAACTAATTTTGAAAAACAATAAAACGATCTACAAAACGATGTCAAATAACAAATATTCAAAATTCAAGAGCAAAATAAGCAGATTTACAATGTACAAAGGCGAACTTCGCTTTGCTATAAATTAGGTGACTTAGTTGCTATAAAACGTACTCAATTCGGACCACATCTTAAGCTTAAATCGAAATATTTAGGGCCATACAAAATTACCAAATTTAGAGGCAATGACACATTTACATTTTCAAAAGAAGGAGAGCATGAAAGACCGAAAACTGCAACTTGTGCCGAATTTAAAAAATTATCCGTAAAACAAAATATCCTGTTACTTCATTTATTTGACTGTGTATCTATTGACTAGGACTTCCCCCCATTTATGACTATTTCCCACCAAACATGACTATTTTATATGTGTTTTGATGACGTTAGCAAAAAAAAAAAAAAAAAAAAAGAGAAAAAGGAAGCCAATGACAAAGGAAGCCCATGATATTCCAAGGATGATAAATAATATTCAATTTTTATAATATGTTGCTGCTGTTGAATTTGATCTTTTCACTTTTTTTTACAGATTGAGTCATAGATAGAGCCTTTTCTTGAAGTTAAAACGGTTAGGCCACCTTCTTCAAGGATGGCTGAATTTGTGGAAATGGAATAAACTGCCAATACTAGAGGGCGCTGATTCTGTTAGAAGAAATGACGAACTAGTAGCAGACGACGTGAGCCATCAACCAGATAGATTCACTTTGTAGATGTCTCGCAACATTGAAGATGATATTCGAAATGTTTTGTAATTATTTTTGTGTATTTCCGTGTAAATGTTAACTTGAAATGTCTTAATTAACTGTTTTAAATATTGAAGATCTGATTGTTTGGTTAAATTAAATTATTAACTTAGGCAGAGCCATATATGAATATAATGATAACTATTTTTGCAATATCGTATTTTGTAAAGATCAGTTTAAATTCCAAAATACAAAAACTTTGCTTTCAATTATTGAAAATAGAATTTTATTCGCTGCATATCTTGTGATTTTAATTTGTGCATGATTGAAAAATTCAATGCATAATGCATACATTAAAATAATTATATTTAATATTTGATGAATGACTCTTTTACAAATTAAATTCTTTACTCCATTAGATAAATGCTCCAATGTAATCCATTTAGGAGAGAATTTTACGGGAATAAAAACTTAGAATAAGATTAAACGAAAATAAATAAGCTCTTAAACACATGACTTGGTAGAAACATTTAGGAAAGAAAGACTATTAAGGTAAGAACATATCCGATTTCATTTAGTAGTTGTTACATAGCACAAGAAAAAGAATATAATTGTTTCTAATAAATGAGCTGGCTTAAAGAAATAACATGTAATTTCTTTAGTTAAGTATTCAACGGTAAGCCATTTTCATACAAGATACTTAGGAATATTCTCTTTTATTTGTTTATTAGAAATGATGGCGTCATGAAAGGAATTTTCAAATGTAGTGAGATACATATATAAGATTATGAAAACAGTTTAAATAGCATTCTAACGTATTAATTTATTTCTATTCTGTTATGTGTTATTATTTTCTTGTATTTGTATATTAGAACTGATAACGATGAGTGGGGTATTTTTTAATTAAGAGATACATCTATATGATTAAGAACATACATAACAACAATGCAATGAGATACATCTAAAAGATTAAAAAAAGTTTTAAACAACATTTTAGTATATTATTTTATTTCCGAAAATGTCAATAGAAATATTTATAAGAATTTCTGATTGACAAAAAATTAAGTGTCATGAAAAACTGTAAGCCATGTTTTATTTTTACTTAGTCCAACAATATTTTTATCTTCTTTTCATTTTGATATCTGAATTGTTTTTCGTCTATTCTGCTCATGGTTAGGTAAAAAAATGTTTACCCTCGTAGGAATACACGATTTGAATTATTTCGTCACGTTTCTTTCCTCGGATACATAGTTTTGTTTCAATTCAAGTACGTGTTTGAATGTTAGAATAGAATAACTACATATGACTAGATACAAATTTGAATAAGAACTTTAAAAGTAGATAGAAAAAGAGAACTGTTTAACTTTCAGTTTTTCAAAGTACTTTTCTTTTTGAGATTGAACCAAAATGAATAATAAAAGGGTTTGTGATATGTAACTGATTTAATACGAGAAATAAAATCATGCACACTCGAATATATATTTTCCTCCTTAGAAATCAAAAGAGTTTATTGAATCTAATTCTCAATATTTGACACGTGAGTTCCATATCTTTTTGTGATTTCTATTTTTTTTTTTTTGTAAATTTTTTTCTTCATGAGCTTATTTCATTTTTGACAGATTAAACATTATATAGCTGAAAAAAAATTATTTAAATAAAATGCATATTTGGAATTCTTATATAATAAAGTTTCAAGCAAATTTGAATAATTCCATAATTGCAAAAAATATAATAGTTTTTATGTCTATACCATAATCTTCTGAGTCATTAAATTCAAATTTTAATTTTTCTTATTATTTACACTAAGCGCAAATCACAACATTCTTATAAATACTAATTTTTCATTCAGATAAATTCATTACTGTATGGGTCTCTTTATTGATTCTTTTTTAGCTTAATTATCATAAAAAATTATAATACATTAACAATTAACTTATAATAAGAATGTTATGAATAAGAAAGCATAAATTCTTGAAGTACCTTGAATTGACCTGTATTTTTATTACTTACTATTAAGCTATTCTGTTTTAGTATCACGTATACTTTTCGTCACAAAAAGTAAAGTATTTTTCTGATCTTTTTCATTTACTTTACTGAGCTCAACTGTAGAATCTGAATATATTCTACAAAGAAAGTTTCAGAGATAAGAACAAATGTATTCAAATAGTATAAAGTCTTACAAAAACAATTTTTCTTAACAAATAATAAGGGTTTTCATTGAGAAATATATCGTTACTTAGAAATTATGGATGACAAACTTTCATGGAATAAATAGTTTATATTTATCAGATAAAATTATATTGTGTATGGATATTTGTATTGTCTATTAGCTGTATTTATAAGAATTTCAGAATATGAAGTTTGTTATTCATCAAACCAAAGAAGTTTTTATGTGCTTTTAGACATTTAGTTTTACATTGTAATACATTTTCAAACTTTAATATTTTTTGAAATTAAATCCAAGTTCTTAACACAACTTTCGACAGAGACATAAAAATACTTAAAAAAGTTATATAACAAATGCTTTGAATTGTTTTAGAGGTTTGTGAGAAAATTACGTAAATTTTTACACTCATATTAATTTAATATTCCGGATACTAAGCTGCCTAACAATTATTTTAAAATAACAAATTAAAAATTATTTATATATATGAAAAAAAATATGTACAGTCTTCAAAAAATCAGTGGTCATTAACAATTTTCGTAATTTTCATCTCATTTGGACATAATTAGTATTAATATTAATGCCTTTAAGGAATTTAAATTATGGTGTGAACAGATGAATAAACTCTATAACAAAAAAAAAAAAAAAAACGACGAACCAAGAAGGAGTTTCCTGATTGTACTGAAATTTCGTATACAAAAAAAAAATTGGATTAAATGATTGAAATTTGGTGTCCAATGAATGAATAGCTGGAGCTACAGGCATCGGAACTGCGCATTCAGCAGGTGTATATAAGAAGCAATTCTCAATCTGATGGTCAAATTTTTTGTTGCATTGAGATTTAGAATACCTTTCAAACACTGAAAAAATACTTCACCGCATGATTCGAGCTCATTACGAGCAACTGTCAGAGTTTGAATGTGGTCGTTTCATTGGATTTAATGAGGCAGGTTGGGCAAATCGGAGAATCGCTCATCATATGAGTTGAAGCAATGTGGCGATTAGAAGATGCTCGCAAGAATGGGTGGGCAATGGCAGATTTCAGCGTCATGATGGTAGCGGTCGACTTAGGGCTACAGCAGATCGGGAGGATAGAATGATTGTCAGATTAGCTATCACAGCACCTGATTAATTGATATCAACCATCAGACGTTCGACCCGCACACGAGTGTTCACCATGATCATTTACAGACGGTTGATAGAAGGAAATCTACGCCACCTGCCACTCACGCTTGCACACTGCCGAGGAAGGATACAGTGGTGCTTCCTCAATCAGGCTATCAAGGGAAATAGAATGATACTGACTAGGTCATATAGTGTTTAGCGACGAATCCTGCTTCCAACTATGTCCTGACAATCATTGAAGACGTGTCTAGAGACGTCCAGGGCAGCACGCCGATCCTGCTTTCACTATTGCACGTCATACAAGCCCTCAACCAGGAGTTATGGTCTGGGTTACCATTTCCCTTGATAGCCGGACCCTTTTGGACGTCATTAGAGGCACACTTACAGCATAGCGGTACCTCGACGACATTCTGAGACCGCTTTTGCTACCGTTCTTTTTGCAGTAACCTGGCCTTATTTTTCAGCAAGATAATGTCACATTACAAACGGCACGTGATGTTGTGAACTATCTTACAGCTTGTCAAATGCTTCCTTGACCATCTAAATCTCTTTCCAATAGAAAATGTCTGGTATATGATGGGAAGGCGACTATATCTGCCTTGGAATGTTGATGACCTGTCCTGACAATTGGAGCAAACTTTGCAAGAAATACCGCAGGAGACCATTAGGGATCTTTATCACTCTATCCCATGTCATGTGGTAGCTTGCATATTGGCTAGAGGTGGGTAAACACCTTTTGGATCTCGTTACTTTGTAACTATAAAACTCTGAAATAAATCATTGAGTTTTTCTGAAATTTGAGTCAATTTTTTTTCTGTACATAATTTTCCTACCCCCCCGTTTTGTCTCCATCAGACAACTCCTTGGTGCGTCGTTGTTTTGTTATTAACTGTATTTTAGATTAATATTTGCAGTTAATTAACTTATAAAGCATAATTTGTTCCTATTTCTTAGTTCACAAAATTGTAAATAGGGAACGAGAGCTTTCAGCAAGTCCTTAGAAATTTCAATAGATGGTTATAGCATCAAAAATTGCTTCTTTTTATTTAGCATCTGACCAAACAGTTGTCTAAATCTCAGTTGCTAGTATTCGTGATAATAAGGCCTTCCGCACCTTAAAAATTCTTCATCATAATTTTCCCGTCCAAAGAAGGTATCTTGACATGTTTCGAAAATGATTCACTGGTAGCAACCCAACGGGTTTTGATTTTTGCTTTATTTCCGATGCATGACAATGAATCCAGGTATCGTATCACGCCTAGTGACAACTTGTTGTTTAGAAATTGAAGCGACAGCAATCAAACTTTGATTTTACAGGAAATGACTACCAAATCAAACCTAACTCTTGAATCAATGCCAAATTTGTTTCGGCTCCGTTTAACAGACGGAAGCGTCCATTGGTAACAATGGTTACCTTAATGATACCATCTGTCTTCAAATGCAATATTTTCTTAAGTCATGTTTATATAAATAACTCATATTGCAAATTTCATTCAATTCCTATGATTAGTTTCACACATAATCCGAAAAAAGTATTCGGGGGCCGTATACAATGCTACTTCTGCGCATATAATTAATAATATCTTCCCCTGATTTCTTAATTACGCATAAGAAGTGGCTTAAAATAATTAAATCTTAAGGGTGAAGTTATTAAAATGATAGTAAGGAATGTGGATTATTAAGATTTATACAACTGCATTTGTACCCTTGAAACTTCATGTCCGATCGTAGTTTCAAAATTTTTTTGCAAAGGCAATGAAATATTCATTTGAGTGATGTTTGATTTACAAATTTTGTGGCATTTTGAAAGTAATCAAATAAAAGTTTCGGTGTGATTCTGTAGTAGAGAATATTTATCATTTGGTGCTAAGAGCGTTGAAAAATAGTGATTTGAAATTTAATTTTTGTCAATTGCTTCTAATACCTATTTAACACTAAGCGATCTATTCTTCAAACACTCAATTACCCAGAAACTTACCAACAAAATTTCACACACTTTGAATTTAGAGTGATTTTAAGAAGGGAGAAGAGATACGCAAAAAAAAAAAAAAATCTTTGGATTCCAACGCGTAGAAATTCAACCTTAGAAGTTAATTAACAATGTTGTGTATGCCACTGTATTCTTGAGGTCCTGGTGATGGACTCATGGCCGGATTCGTTTTTGTTGATTAGTGGATTTGAGTCCTAATGCGACTTAAAACCAGGGCTGATGTACATTAAATAAGCTCGATCTCTGCAGCTCTCCAACTGATGTGGTGTGAAAGTTTGGAGAGGAAGTCACCAACTCATGTGTTGTCTTCTTCGCTTGATCGAGACTCAAATTTGCGAGGTTTGTCAAAAGAGGAGTTTTGCTTCACAGTGAGATATTAATAAACAATTACATTCCCAACTATGTCATATAAATCAACTGATTAATACATTTATACCAAATATTTGCTCCGTGTGAATCGTTCATGCGTATAATAATTTTATTAGATGGGATGAGAATTGTGAAAGTTCTAAATATGTTTTGGTTTGGCTTTATTAACGTCACACTAGAAGTAACTCGAGAGGTATGGGTGACAGACCTCATAATCTTGAATCTTGGCCAAGTGATGAGAACAGCAAATGAGCTAGAAACCCCTCTCCTAACTTCCGTACCACGCCAACGGGATGACTCTACAGATTAAACTCGAAAATAATCAAGGGAGGCCTTTTAAATTTTAATGAATGAACACTGACTATTATACTAGTTTGAATATTTATTATTCGATCGAGAGATATTTATATTTTATATAATAGAAAATGTTAATTCGTAATTCAAACAGCACATTCCATTAAAATTAAATTTGACTATCACTGTACTTAATGCATTTTTGACAGCAATTAAGATAAGTTTCCCTTATTAAAATAGTTAGTAATTTATCAATGCATGAACAATGTTAACAAACATAGTTCTAACCAAAGATTAAATGAATGAGAGAAAACGAAAGACTACTTATTATTCGAATGTATTAAAACAGTACAGAATCTGAACCCAAAACAAATTCATTTGTTGTAACGAAATTGTTTAAGTGCTTTATTGTAGAGGTTGAGAAAAACTTGTAGGTCATTTATAAATGAAGCTAAAATATAATCTTTATATAATCTTATTAATTGTAATTAATACGATTATATAAAATAATATAATCTTATTAATTAAATAGTTAGTAATTTATCAATGCATAAACAATGTTAACAAACAGAGTTGTAATCAAAGATTAAATGAATGAGAGAAAACAAAAGATTGCTTATTATTCGAATGTTTTAAAACAATAGAGAATCTGAATCCGAAACAAATTCATTTATTGGAAAGAAATTGTTTAATTTCTTTAATATAAAGGTTAAGAACAACTTGTAGGTCATTTATAAACGAAGCTAAAATATAATCCATAGAACTTATTTTCAGAATTCTACAGAGCCTTAAAAGTATTTATATGTGCAGGTAATGATCGAGAGTCTTAACGATCGATTGGTTTGGTCATTTTTTTGCAACTTACTGATTGTAATCAATCCCCATATTCATTTTATTTATATAAAGTATTATGGATATCTAAATAAAGACAAGATTATATAGGTTCTGGTTTTTAAAACATTTATTTCATTAAATTTTTTGATGATTTAAAATTTCTTAAATTGCATGAGAGAGGGTTCCAGCTCTGTGCTTTCCTCTTCAATTGAATGAGGTTGAAAATTATGAGGTATGTCCCCCATAAACATCGCGTTGCCTCTAAGATCAACGTTACTAAATAATCAATAAATCAATTATATAAATGTGAAAACTTTTCATAAAAACTTTCATAAATATTAAATGAACAGCATGTCTTTAAACTAATGATTAAAGTTATATGTAATTAACGCACAATAGTATTAAATTTATTTCCATGCCGTAACGTCCCAGTATTATTTCCTTCTGTTGCCGTTTCTAAACTAATTTATAGAATCTAAGGAATCATAAAGTTTCACAATCAATTTAAGGTATGCACCTTCGAAAACCGCCATTTTTTTTTTTTTTTTTTTTTAAAAAAAAAAGCAATTTTCAAATTTTCAAGAAACACTTGTTTTTAGAGACAATGGTCTATAAAATTATAAATTCAAAAGTTATTTGAATGAAATGTTTTTTTTTTATTTTCCAAATTTTAGCAATATTGTTTGAAATTTAGTAAAAATTGTTATTTACACTAAGGTTCATATAAAAATTTAATTTTAATTAATATATTTCACTTTTTGTTTCAGCAATATATTTTCTATGCATATATTTGTATTTTGCAGCAGAAAATATGCAGTTATCTTTTAAATTTGCTTAGTTATAACAAAACTTATAAACACAATATGATTTTACAAAAAGATACATAACAATTTTTTAATATCTCTAAAGTAAATAATTACATACTTAAAAGCTATGTTTGAGGTTCACAATATACTTAGACATATACAAAAAATTGTAAACTTTCATTTGAATATAAAAAAATACTTCCTAAGGAATGAGATTTCTGTATAATTAAAACAAATTAAAATCGCGGTTTAACAGAGAAGGCAAATAAAGATTTTAATGTTGATAACAAATTATATACTTACATAAATGCATTAACTAACTACCCTAGAAACAAATATAAATCGTTTTTGAAATCATAAAAAATCATTTATTAAAAAGTGATAAAGAAAGAATTTTTAAGAAAACTGTATATTTGGGTAGGCAGATACCATAACAGCGAATTCACAAAAATAATATTTAAGTCTTTATTTTGGTCCACAAAAAATTAAAAGTTAAGTGTAATGGTGCTCTATCTATTATAATTACTCCTAAAAAAGCGTTCTTCGACCCTTAAATAATATGAAGAATGAAATTCTTACCAATCATATTGGGATCGAATTTTTATACGAGTTTAAGTTGGGTTTTGAATCACTAACCCTTTGTGAATTCATTTGAAATTACTTAAAAACCTATTACTCAATACCTACTTAATAGTAATTTTTCATTTGATAATTTTCATTTCATTCATTATCTTTATTATGCACAAAAGTACTAAACTCATTATAAAACATTTTCTTGCTTATAAGTGAATGGCCTTAGTTCTATATATTAAATTTCTTTAAATTCAATTTGATATACATGTCACGTTTATTTTATTGGAGGGAATTAATAATTTCAACATCGGAAAAGATCTTCAAAGTATGAGTTGAAAAGAAAATCTGATGGAATTTCCGTCATAATGCACAATTGTGTTATTGATTCATCATTTTTGTATCGTAACATGTTCTGATTTAAATTGCGTATTTTGAAAATAATTTCCCATCTGTAATCTGTGTCTGAATCACTAATTAAATTACTCCGTATAGTTGAAAGTAACTAATTACTCTTATTGATTTCTTCATCATTAAATTAAATCGTTTCCTCATGAGTAAATACTTTTTATAATTAAAACTAATCCATTTAACTTAATAACTCTTTTTACCTGAAACCAAAAGGCTCTGGAATACAACCATTTTTTTTAAAGATATTAAGCTACTTAAAAAGAGAATTCATTGGCTATCGTTCAGGAAAAAGTATTCTAGCGAAAATTGTCTTTAACTCCTCATAAGTCAAAATAAATTCTAATCCGAGTAAACCGTTACTATGGAACAATAATTTCGGACAAGTGTTGCGTTCCGTTATTTGATGATCCAAATTCATAGTAACTGTTTCCTCATTATTTGTTTTATTTCTATGATTTTTCTATATAAGAGTAAAAGAAGAACAAATACTACGAACTAATTTTATCTCCAAAGTATGGGGCCGCGGTAGCCTAGTAGTCAAGGCAATGGACTCGCGACCGGCGGTTTTCGTTCAGTCGCGGGTTCGATCCTTGGCCGCCAAAGACCCACCGTGTAACCGAGGCTAATCTGATTAAATCTGTTCGGGGCCCAATGTCCTCCCGTTGGCGTGGTGTGGATGTTAGGAGAGGGGTGTGCCAGCTCAGGTGTCGTCCTCGTCACTTGACCGTGGTTCAAAATTACGAGGTCCGTCGCCAATAGCCCTCGTGTTGCTTCTAGTGCGACGTTAATATAAACTAAACTATTTCAAAAGTATAAAGCAATACAATTGTAAAAAATAATATGGTTTATGGAAGATACAGGAATTCAAGCTCGCAATTTTAAAACAAAATACTTGATCAAATAAGGTATTGTTCTTGTGCAAGAATGAAGTAAACATTAAGCATCCACATCAGTTGTATCCCCCTCTATTGCAACATTATTCACAAGAATGTCATGTTTGAATCAAATGTGAACGAGTATATTTGAAACATTAATCATAATGTTATAAATCCTATGAGGAATGACATATTGTAAGAATTCCTTCCTTTTTTCATTCATCCTTCACATACTTAATACATTATTATTTCCATATTCAACAATCGTGAGACAATTTCTATATTTATATCGTGTCTTACAAATAAATTCTAATCTTTATTTCATATAAATACGAAAAAAAGATATTTCAATTCTTTCGTGGAGATTCAAATAAGGAAATAGAAATACAGCCATTTAAGTAATTTTATGAATTGCTACGAAACGATGAATTCTTTGCATTCATTTGAGAAATAAAAGTAAATTGAAAATAAAAGCTGTACAATAATAGTTATTTAGTCTGCTATACAAGTATATTCAATTTTAAGCAATTTTGAGCAAAATAGAAATTTTTGCTTAGTTATGTCTTTAGTAAATATACTTATTAAAATTACAAATTTTAAGGCTAAATTAATGATCCAGAATATTATTACTTATATGTAAAATAAGAACATAATAATGTTCAAAGGAAGGATATAAAAAATTCTTTTTCTGGAATTATGGGAGAATAAGGATACGTAAGTTTATATGCTATGATTTACAGCAAATTTATATTAATGTATTTTTTTTTTTTCATTTTTGTTCGAAGTAATCTTTTCCTTATGCGAAATATATATAGTTTTCAGTCATGAAGAGTATATACTTACATTAAATTTATGACATAGATTTCTTGAATTACTTAATAAATTTGTTATCTAATTTAGTACATAATTATAAACAAGGTGATTATGTATATGAATGTTACAACAAAATAATTATATAAGACACAACTCTTTGATTGTGTTAGCGATTTTATATACGATGTATTAAGACAGATTGCGTTTCAATTTCTTATTATGACGCTTGAATGCATAATAACAAGAAAATAATATATTTGAGATAGCGTACGAATACTGTATAATACGAGATTGTTATAAATTCTCGTATGCCTTTTTTGCTAATGACAAAATGTATCATTTACAATTTTTAAAATTATATGTGTCACAGAAATTTTGTGAGGAATTGAACGGTTTTATAAATAAAAAAAGAATATGTTGATTTCAGAGGAGCAATCGTGACGCTTACCTACTTCACAAACAATTGTAAACGGACTGCTGAACGCTTGGTTTTACTATCAGATCCCAGCCCGTTAAGCGTTCCATTGATCTGATTTTATTGTAGATAAATATTAACTTGGTGCTCTACTTGCTGCAAGTGATCAATCAGGTGAACATCGGCAATTGGGTTTTGTGACGAATCCCGATTCTGTTTAGGGCCGATTAATAATCGACATCGTATCTATCGGCGTTATGTTGAAAAAAAAAAAAAAACTTAACTCCAGCGATTTTGGAGTACGAATATGTGGCTTAATGGTTTAGGAGTGCAATCAATCAAGAAATCAAGACTGATTTAATTAATCAATGAATGTTCTCAAACATGTGAATACAGGAGAAAAATTGCTGTTTTATCCTTCACTTTCGCCTTCCAAAATGGTGGCTTCCACCAAGTAATGCATATCCTCCTAGAACAGTTATGTCAAGATAATCTCTGGAAAAAGTCACAACACGCGTGCTTTCCAGATGTGTATTCCAGATCCTCCTATAAACCATGTCTGGAAGGTCATGGGTAAGCGCTTAAATTCTCATGATCTCTCAGCCCAAATATTAGATGAATTGACTTCTCAAAATGTTCAAGCATGTAGAAGCTTATCTCAAAAAACATATTCATACACTTATTGATTCAATGCCCCCAAGAGCTTAAGAATGTATTCAAGCTCGTATTAATATTTGTTCATAATCGCAATAATAAGTGTGATTTGAATAATTTTAATTTGAGATGATATTCTCTGGGGTATGACTTTATACATATTCGTATTGTTTCATAATATTCCATAATATCTAGGAGGGTGCCAAATTATAAATTTCCTCGATTGTAAGGGAAATAAACGTTTTGTGCAATTTACATAAAATTGCTTGAGAGGGTAAATCTTCAATTATTAAGAAATTCTTAGTAGTAAGCATAACTGCATTACTTGTTTCGAAATAAATAACATGGTTAAGCCGAAACACATTGAAAGAAGGTAGTGGTAAATTTTTGCATATTTTTTTAATTAATAATTCGTGACAGTTAAGTACAATAAAATTATCAGACTATTTTATACATATAACTATTTTATAAGAACAAAAAGTAATTATGATTTTTGAGGAATTAAATTTTGTGAGTACGCTTTAATTATATAAATAAAAGGGAATTAATATATATATATATATATATATATATATATATATATAAAGTGATAAAAATACAGACCAAGACTTGTTAAAAAAATAAGGTTCATTTGTGTTTTGTTAAAAAAATAACAGCATTTCAGTAATACTTTTTTTATATTTCACTATATTAAGATTAATTAAGGCACAAACTTTATATTCAGAAGACATTTTCGTATTTTGTTTTGGAATTTCTCATCTGGAAAATCTTTAATATTGCTACATGAAGCAATAAATTAAAAATCAAGTTTTCTTTAGAAAACATTATACTTTATTGTGTGTTTCAAATGATTCGTTAAATACATAATAGTTTAAGAAAATTGTTACAATATTTGTTCTTTTGTCATTTATAAAAAAAGGAATTAAACCTTAATCATGTTCATTGATATTCAATTTATTTTAAAATTTATGTATAGAGTTAAAAATATTTTAAATCTGTATCTGTATCGTGAATTCAATTAATTATTATTAATACTGAATCAAAGTATTCATACCATTGAAATCATTTGAAAAATAAGAAAAATGTAAAATTAAAACTTAATATGTCATATTTACAGTGTATGTTTCTCAATGAGATTTATAACATTATACATGTTTCTTTTAATTTATGTTTGTTCATTCTTCTGTATTTATTAATCTTGCATTAAATTGTTTTTTTTTTGTCTTTTGTCAACATTTCGTTTTTTTTTTAACTTTTTCTTATAATTTTAAAGATATCTCGAAGTATATTGTTTTCTCACACAGATCACAATTATAAATTTACTTGTACTTTACCTTATTTAAAATTTAATGGATTATAATTTTTCCAAATATTTTTCAAATAATAAAATGCCATATATTAGAGCTTAAAAATATTTTGTGTTATAAGGCTTACCTGTGTTTCTGAACAAAATTCTAAACATGTCTAAATAAAGAGTAAATTCTTTTTAATCGAATATCTATCCAAAATTGAAATCTCTAACATAAAACGAAATGAAAAAAATATATATCATTAAAAGTTCTGCAATGCTGATAAAATATCACCAGGATAGAAAAAATGTTGCTAACTCAGCTTAATGAGCTGAATGTTTTCCAACATAATCTTATAAAATAATTTTTCAGATGCCAAAGAAGAGACAGACTTTAAGCCCTATCTGAAGCGAGAGTATTGTTACAATTGAGGTGTTTTGTGTGCTCAACAAACTGGTAATATAAACACTTTCGAAAATAAAATAATGCATCTCCAAAAGGAATGATAATTTCTTTTATAATTATCTTCTTCAAAAATTTAACATATAAACTTAAAAGATATGGACGTACAATATTTAGAGACTTTCACTTGCAAGCAGCCAACAGAAAATTTCTTATGCCTTTTGCAAACGAGCAGATCCGTTTGTAAGCCAAGTCCATAAATTTAAAATAGAAAAAAAAATGTATAAATGCTCTGCTTATGGCTGGAAATATGCGGTATAATTTTGTTTATTATCTATTAAGGACTTATACATCCAAAAATTTACAAGAAATTAGACAATATTTTATAATCATGTTAAGGCACTTAATATAATAAATTCAGTTTCACACACAAATGGATGTTTGCAACTAAGACTTGTTAATATTTGGTGGTTCAAGTCGAATCATAAAATGACTCTTATGTTAATTTCTGCCAAATATTTAATATATAAAAAAATTGAAGGACTATCAGCATTTCTATGGCTGATTATTATGCTATTTAACTCGAATTTTGAAGTTATCACTTCCAATTGAAAAAATTAAAATTAAATACTTATACATAAAATTTTGATTTGATTTTGTGTTTTATTTGATATGAAAAATAATTGCATGGTTTTTACAACGATTTTCTGAATTTCACTTGGTGTGTGTGTGTGTCATCAAATTTTCGATCGTTAATTTAACCAACTTCCCATCACGCTAGAGCTCTGGAATTTCGGGAACCGTTCTTACTCACCCAACAATGCAAAATCTAGTCATTTGCGACAAGTTTTAACTAATATTTCAATAATTTTTATAAGGCAAAATATCCTTTCCACTCGGCGCTTTTAGGATTGAGGAAAAATTTCTTTCCCCCTCTGGGAACACCGGGCACTCCCCACGCAGCATGCGGTATCGTAAACCTTTTGTACTCACAAAGAGGAGGTACTATCTCCCCTTTAAGGGTAATCTATCTTCTATACTATCCTCCCTATACCTATACTATCTTCCTAGTAAGGGTTGCTGACTTTTAGTCAGTAATCATTCGCAAGAAAGAAAAATTCCAATATTTGGCGCCGTGTCATATCGCAATAATTTTTTCTGAATTCTGATTCCCATTTTTTTAATAGAAGGACTTACAAACTTTCAAATGCATGTTTTGATTTTATGAGTAAAATTAATTTTTTAATATGCTTACAAATGTTTCTTTTTAAGTAAATTATGAAGTTAAAAATTATTATGTATCTCACTTGGTGTGTGTCACCAAATTTTCGATCGTTAATTTTACCAACTTCCCATCACACAAGCTAGAGCTCTGAAACCTTAAGAATCGTTCTTACTCGCCTAACAATGCAATATTTAGACATTTGCGACAAGTTTCAACTAATATTTTCTTTAATAATACAGTTTAGCACAACCACTTGGCTCGATTTCAAAATTGGCAACAAACTTTTTTTTTTTTTTTGGCTGAACGTTAAGTCCGTTGGACCAGGGTAGCCACATTTGGTAAAATGCCGCCAAATAATTCTTGTCGCCAAGGGTGGTTGGGTTAAACTGCATTCCAACCATTTAATTTACCGAATTAATTAATTAATTTTAGTTAGTTTTAACGTTCTTATGTATTTCACTTGGTGTGTATCTGTCTGTGTGGTTATCAGTGTGTCATCAAATTTTCTATCGTTAATTTAACCAACTTTCCATCACGCTATAGCTCTGAAATTTTGGAACCGTTCTTATTTGCCTAACAATGCAATATTTAGATATTTGCGACCAGTTTTAACTCATATTTCGATAATTTTCTTTAATAAACTTTGACACCATATAAAAACGTTATTTTTAAAAACGTTGGTTTTTATCTCCAATTATTTATTAATGAGATAGCTGAATGACCTCTCATTTCCTATCATGTTTGAAATTTTGTCTTGTTCATCTGTATGGTTAATTATTTTTATTGTTAAGAGTTATATCAAATAGATTTTAATTGTCAATCTAGCTATGTATAAGATACCCTTTTGGTAAGGTGATGTTGTTTGAATTTGGTTGATTAATTAAATGAGCAGAAAATACTATTTTTGAAAAACGGCTCCCGCAAAATATGAACTTTTTTCGTTATATTATAGTTAAGTTTTAAAAGGCTGCAAAAAAGCGTAAGACAGCAATTTTTCTCTGCACTTGATCTACCTAAGAATCAAATGAAAATTGCTAAAAATCCCTTTTCCTCTTTTTCCTGATTTAGTAATTTAAATGAAATCAAAATTACTTAATTTCTTAATTCATTAGTTTTTTCTTGTTACGCTTCACATATGTTTTGTCAGTCTGACTGGTTTAAACTGAGACATATTGCTTTTTTCAATTAAAAAAACTCAAAATTCAGTTATAATTCAAATGTTCTATGTTTTCACATGCAAATCCATATAGGTACATTACACTAGCTCAAAAGAGAAAAAATGGGTCCAATGGACGTTGGTGTAATATGTTTGATACAAACGTATACAATCTATGTGAAAAAATATTAAGTAAGGATTGTACATTATATTCTTCTGAAGAATCTTTATATTTGAATTTTTACCTTAAATTTAGAGTGAAAGAATTAATAAATTACATTTTATGACTCATATTCGTATAGATGATTAAATTAAAAAGTATCTGCCGAACAAATTATTACAAGAATTGCGATGATATAAACAAATTTAAATCATATATATGTCTAAAGAAATAACGTTTGAAGAAAAAAATCTATGAAAAAGAAATAGTGTATTTAAGGATATTTTTAATTGCTGTATGTGTAGTGAATAAAATCTGGGATGATTTTTAATTCGAATTTGGATGAATCTTTCAAAGTTTTATAAATCGTACAAGTAATTCAAGTTAACAATCTACTCAAAAATATTTTTTTCCTTCCTTTTTCTTATTTGCAAAATGTTTAGCTCCTGTATATAGGTCTTTGATGTCTCACCATTTCTTAAGAAATATAAATATTTTACATGCCTAATGAATCATAATGTTAAAATATTTAAGCAAAGCTGATTCTTTTTAACATTTTGGCATTTCAAATATATACATTTAATATTTTATTTTATTCATTCACTTAGAATTAGTTTAATCTTTTCTCATATCAATATAAAATTGTTTATATAAAATGTTTTATCAATTTATTACTTACTGATTATAGTTTATAGATATCAAAATATACCTAAGATCTTGTTACAATAAAAAAAAAAGGCTTTTTTTTCAATTTTATTGCACATAACTGAATTTATGTATTGTTAAGAATGAGATTTCACACGTAAAATATATTAAAAATAAATACAAAGTAAAATCAACGTTAAATGTAAATGACAGATTTCTCCAAAAATAGATAGCCTTAATAATTACCTCTCTCGAAGCGTACCTGAAATTCTGAAAAGATTAGCTTCAATCTTCTGAAGTTATTTTAAGGTTTCATTCATTTTATTATCTTTTGAAACATAGAGGTCGGAACGAAACTAAGCATGAATCAGACTGAACGCCTCTAACTAAAGACACGAGAAAACATTTCTAGAAATCTCTCAAATTTTCTGATAAATTAGCGAAATTTTAATGAAGTTGGCTACAGAACCCATTTCTCAGACGGAAGTCTAAGAGCTCTTTTCATTCTCCTTCTGCATTATCAGACTTAAGGAAGAGGATAAGCAAATATTTATTCTCCACAAGCTACATGTCTTCTGAACCAATCATGGGAATCTTATGGGAGTTCATGCTAATCCATTGCAAAGATTTTCTCTGTCGTAATAATCCCTAACTTGACAATAATGAAACTTGATTAATGATTGACCGGACGACAATTCATGAAGATAAAGGTTCTTGCAAAAGTTTTATATTAACAGAAGGTGCATTTGTGTCTTACGCAACAAAGAAACCTCATTTCCCGTTAATCGCTTTGTCTCCCAAAGCGATTGCTCAATAGGATTTGACCATTTTCAGAAGGGATGCGTGCAATGTTTACCTAAAATGAGAATACTCCGTTTATATTAAATTTGAAAGAGACAAGTGTTCATTGGATTCACATATGAACATTTTCAAGAGTACCAAGACATATGGGTAATAGTAAAATATAGAGAATTTAAAATTCCTTGTTTTATGAAACGTATATTTTAAAATTATTAGCCGGTCTTATTATTATTTGTGTCAAGTAATAGTATTTTAATTATTCTACATAACTATAAAAGTAAATTAAGAATTCCCCCCTCTTCTTAGTTATATACAGACATGGTTTTTGAGATTTCTTATTACTTATATAACTTCTATACAAAATAAGAAACTATTGCACTTCATAATTCCGATTTTTTATGCTTCCATAAATCATACTTGTGTACAGTGATTTAAACATATCTTTCTCTAAATTATACTTAAGTTTAAAAAGCAATGATAATTTAATAAATAACATGAAGGAAATTAAAATTTTCAAAATTATAAAACTCTACTTTTTTCAAATAAGCTATGCAGTTTTATCTCTAAATATTAATTCTCTACGTTTTGTACACTTTTATATTTAGAGTGTAAAACATTTTGAATAAACAGACAATACATATTATTCGAAAATTATACCTAAAGGTTAATGTGTACTATGGTATCTCAAATTTCATATCCATTTTCAATTTAAATAAACACATTTTGACTAAGAAGTTACTCTTATAATTCTATAAAATAATTTAAGTATCACTTTTTGGTGAATAAAAAATATATGCCCTTCTAAAAACTTACAAAAGTTATATATCACGTATGCAAGAAATCTTAAATTAGGTATTTTTTCTGTTCTTCACATGTCTTGGTAGCTACAAGGAGGTTTTATTCAGTTTCCTATTAAAGTTATATATCCAGAAATTCTATAATATATTATAAATTTTACATGAAGAAAGTTTAATTTCAAGTAAATTAAATGAAGTATTTATTTTCATTTAACTAAGTTATTAGATGAAATAATACAAAACTCTAAATAAATCTTTTGAAGAACTCCAGCAGAAAATTGAATTTTATATAAAATAAATATGTTTTAGAAAATTTGATAATGAATTCATTTACTCATTTTACTTTTACTTCGGTTTAAAATTTGAGAAACAATGATTTGACAACAGTATTTGGGAAATATATTTTACAGTATCCATTTAAGGCTTCAGTTCAGTTTTATTTTAGTTTTAGTCTTTTTTTAAATAAATATTCATATATTTTTGAAGAAACTAATGTTTATACTAAGACTGAATGCAGAAGAAAATACGATTATACAACTATCATAATTTCTCTTGTTATTCATTAATGGTTTTCCTTACAACTATATTATTTATATAAGTAGTTATTATTTTATACATGAGTTTGCATGTAAATAGCAGTATAAAATTAAAAAAATTAAAAATATACAATACCTTATTTAATTTTGTTTCAAATATTTTTGAAGAAAATTTAATTTTTGTAGGTGTGATTTAAAGAAGGGAACTATGAAAATATTGATAAATTAAATATTTATGACATATTTTGAACTGTCAGTTCAACTGAGTTGAAAATATAATAGTGCTATTTATTTGGAACTTATTTATTTCATAAAACCAATTTGAGCTTTGAGTAATATTCATATTTTCTACATTCTAAATATTAAATACATGAATAGTATTTATTATATCATATTTTTAATGAATAGTTTTATTATATCATGAAATTTGGTGACGGCATCTTTATAGCTTTTTTTACTTGGTGAAACTTGCTAATTATAACAATACAAGCTAACTTAGTAATCTAAAAGATAGCTCAAACTATTACATCGAATCATTATCAGTTCAAAACCAGAAAAGTAAGTGGATGGGGAAGAGACATATCAGAAGAAAACTGTATATAGAATATCTGAATGTACGTGCAGATAATTCGTATTAGAATATCTTACATTTAATTCTTAGGTGTAGGATCAACACAAATGAAAGTTTTGTCTTTTTAATTATATCGAATGTTTTATTGTTTGACTCATTTTTAACTAACTATTTAACTCAAATTTTGCAAAGTGTTTAGTCCAAAAGTTTCAACTGGATTGAAAAATCTTTATTTTTTTAAAAATTTATAATGATAATAACGTTTATTTTCAGAGTATTTTAATTTAATTTCTTACTGTTTGGAGAAATTTTTTTCTTCATTTTATAGTTATTTTCTCACTTTTGTACATAGGTAATAGGTTTTCTGGAAGAATTGCATATATTACTTATCACATTTGTGGTCTTTGATTCTAAGACCTCTTCAGCCCTTTTTTAATTATAATTTTTTTATTTGCATGTTCTAGTTGATTGTGGCCGGAATGAAAAGAATAGCCGACGTGTCGATTATGAAAGTAAGTAAGAAGGTGACTAAAATGGGAACCCTGTGTCTGAGTAAACCGGACACCTTCCGAGGATTATATCAAGGGAATTCATCCAGGTTCAGAAATTAAGGACTTACTTCTTTGGTAGGTATGGCGGTTATCATGGTCCCGAAGCACTCTAGTGGGATCTTTTTTCTTTCTCATGGGTTTATTTGGTAAACATGTAAGATTCCAGGTGGGATATATACCGATCCTTTTCATTTTCGACCTTTCATGTGAACTAATTATTATTTTTTTACCTTTTCACTTTTTTCAAACGTCTAGGTCCCATATATCCTTGTTTGGCCAGTATACCATCTGGCTCTGTGACCATTGAAATACTACCTTCACTCACTATTTTTGTATTATAATGCCAATTTAAGCAAAATTTTAAGGCTTTTCTTATTGAAGGGTAAAATTTGATAAAATATTTTTGCTAGCTGATAATCATAAGTAATAAAACGCGTTGTAAATAGTTAATTTAGGGGTTCACACTAATATATAACAGAAGAAAAAACGAGGATTAAAACCATTAAGGAAGCAAAATAATAGTGTTTTATAATTTAGACACCAGTATCTCTGCGATTATTGTTGGAGAGCATTTTTGCCAGTAATATATGAACGCGAATTATAGTATATGAACCGCGAATTGCGTAGTATATGAACCAAGGAATTATAGTTATTGCTCAACTAAAATACTGTGCTGAATAATAGAGATTCTTGTTATTGAAATGGATTTGAGCTTCTTAGTCCACAATTAATTGAATTCAAGAAATAAAAGTACCAGTTCATGTGTAGTCAAAGGCTTTAGATCGAAGTTATATTATGTTAGAAAGATGTGTATGTTAGAAATAACTAATAATAAACTTAGAAACTTAAGACACATTTACAGTGAAATAATTTCTTTACACAAATCTTAATACAGGAAATTAATAATTTAAAAGAAATACTATCAAGATGCAAAATCAGATTAAAACATTTTTAGCACAAATAATAAAATTCTTCTTATTTCTGTTAAATTTAAAAATAATAGTTATACCAGTACAATACCGAGCCTATTTAAAGTTGAATTTTATTTAATAGCTAAGAAATTAATGAATACAATACGTTGTGATGTAATATCAGATACAGATACTATGGAATTAAATATTTTGCTCATAATTTACACTATTTAAGATAAGGAAATTTGACAAAGATCCTTAGAATGATATAAGTAAAAAAAAAACTAATGAATGATTTTATTCTAAGATTCTAACTCTGTTTAAATTTCTCATTCGAAGAATAGGAGTAGTAAATATGTATGTAAATAACAGACAAGAAAACTTATATTTAAGCAAAGGAAGTGGTGTCTAATTTTTTTTTTCATATTTACTAACTAGTTATGAAATCTGAAATTCTTGAAGTGGATTACTTTAATTAAGACTGATAATATTTCAAAAGAGTGCTAGTTTTTTTTTTATCGCACAACGTGTATTTAATTATACATAAAATATCATTTTTTGCAATTACTAGATTTTATTTGCTCAATATAACCATACTGATAATTTTCACAATTCGGAAGGAAGCAATTACATTAATTACACCATTAAAGGAATAAAATTTCTAGACGTACCTACATTGTTCTTTAAATATAAAAAAAAATACTTTTGATATAAAAACTGAAAGGAAATAAAATTTTTCATTTAGAAATGATGGTCAGTCGTAATTTATTCCTTTTTGACACTTCTACTTCCGCAATGCAAAGCATTTTATGTGACAGATTATTAGAAAGAAGTTTTTAATTAACACATTTTAATACCAAAAACTTTTAGGAGTTCGTGCTGAAATCCACACAAATTACACTTCTTTTCAAACAGTTATAGACTCTTCTTATGTAAAAGATACGAATTTATTGTTGTCGGCCTATTAAGAGACTCATTAGTGAAAATTTATAAGAATAAGAAAACATTACAATGATATCAATCTTTTTTCTAGTTGTAAAGAATGTTATGAATCAAATTTTTATTTCTTTTTTAATTCTTAGTTTTTTTTCACTCATCTAAAATTGATATTACTTATGATTAGCTTTAATTGTTTTAAATAATTCATTGTTACTAATATGACAATTTATATATTTGCATCATGCTACTAATGATAAAATCTGACAACAGGATACCGTTTTTATGTTCCTTTAAATAGTCGGAAAGGCAGTTAAATATTTAAAAACAACATTTATTTTAGTTTAATTTTCAGATATCGTATGCGCTTGAACTACACAAGCAACAACAGACCTAAGACTACTATCACGTCTGATATTACATTAAAAAACTTTTGAATTTGAAACAAGTCTTTTCAGATCAAAATGAGTGTAATACAAATGAATTATAATAAATTTCCCTGCCTTACCTGTTCTTTGTTATTAACATTATAGAAAAATTTCCCTTTCTTTGAAAGTGATTCGGTAAATCAAATAAACTAGATACAATTGTTTTTTTTATATAGTTCAAATACTTAACAGTCTATTATTTAGGAGCGCAATTCTTTAATATATTTATACAACATGAACTTAAATTGCAAATATATAACTTAATCATTTAAATTAATTTCTTTTGTTTTTATATTTTCACATCACTTACTCAAATAAACAAATGAAATTTATTATTATTGTTTTAGTAATTTTTGACAGCATGTAAGAATAAATATTATCATACAGGTGGAATAATTTTGTCCGAAAAGATTTGGATGAATCATTTTGTTTATCATTTATCTGGAGTTATGTTTTTAATTTTCTTGAAGATATGCCCATTTCATAATATCTATGCAAATTTCATTCCTTTATTAACGGAACGAAAATGTTCCTTACATTTATCTTTCATTTTTATTTGTTTTATTTAAGTTACATTTCATTTGCAGCGAAATAGTGATTATTCACTAAATTCAGCTAAGTGATGAATTATTAATAACAGATTTATCGATTTCCAATTTTCCCATAACACGAAATAATTTACTGATATCTGGGAATTAACGGAATACAGATTAAAAGTAATTTTGTGTATAGTTTCTTAATGTTTCTTATTTTTTCTACAGATTTACAAGTATTTGTACATATAATGAATCGCGAAATAATCAAGAAATGAAAATATGTGGATTTTATTTTGCTTAATTAGGAGGGAACAAGATCTGTGCAACACGTTTGTTTTAGAGATTTTGCAGGATGGTTAAATGATGAAAACCAAATCTCAATTCGAACATCACTTTTTGGACTAAAAAAACAAAGACATTACTATTTATTAATTTGATTCTGCTTTTTTATTCAATACTGGGTGTCTTGTGAAATAAAATATTTAGTTAATGACTATACAGACCTTATCCATGCAGGCCCAAAGAACACAAATTTGTAAGCTATTCATTGAAATAAGGATGTTGCTTAAAATTTTCAATATTTTTAACTATAAAATGTAATTTTGAGTAACTAACAAAAGAACGTTTTTTAAAAACATTATAAATTATTTAAATAAAACCTTAAATGTAAGTCAAAGAAATATTGATGTAAAGCAACATAAAAATTTTGAATATTCAAGTAATAACAAACGTTGTAACTACATAAACCGAGAATTATTATTAACACAACGTATAATTTTAATATATTTAACAATAAAGCAATTTGCTAACATCGCAATTTATTTCAATTTGTGAGAATAGTTTTGATTTATTAAAATGATTCCGTTCGTAAGTAAGATTCAATATATTTCATAAAATTTAAATTGTTAAGAGACAATTTTCAAGTTTTATATAATACAATTCAAATTTTATACCCATTCTTATTTATTGGTAGTAAATTAAAAAGTGAAAATGGGACAGCTTTAGAAATTTTTACAATTCTTATCTGAGTTGGTAAAGCTTCAGTGTTAATAGAACAAAAATATTCACTCTATTTAAAATAATATATAATATTAGTCGGCTAACTAACTTATTGAATTAACATCTCAATTGACTTCTAAAAATAGAGTTATCATTGCTGATATCATTTTCTTTCCATATAATTTAAGGAATATACGTGCTTAATATACTGCTCCTTTATAGCTAAATGTTTGTCTACAACTTTTGGATACAAAAAATATTTATTTTAATAAATTATAAAGATGCTTATACTTATCGATATATAATTAATTTTAAATTTTAAGATGAATATTGAAAATAGTGTGGGATGATTTCTATTCTGGAATAGATATCGTTTCTTTTTCATTGGACATCCCATTTAATATCTAAAATTTTATTATGTTTAAGATGTTTTGTAACTTAATTTATCCATAAAGGCTGTAATAGTTTTAGTTCTGCAGTGCTTGACTATTTAAAGTTGCATATTATTTTGTAAGCACCTTGTATATAAATGCGTTTTTGTGGATGAGTAAATATGTGAGAAAAAATTAAAATAAATTTAATAATTTATTTTAAAAATGTCAATTATTTGGATTTTCCATAACATAAAACTTTTAATTTTAAACTTTCATACTATTACTGTTAACATTTCAGGAAACATTCAAATCTGAAATTACGAGTGCGAATTTTATTTTGTCAGAAACAGATTTCGTAATGACAGAATTATTTTAATTTTAAATTAACTGTCATTTAAGTTGATAAGCGACTATAACTAATGTCGTAATTTAGCTTATTTTGGCCATTTAACAGTAAAATTAAATTTATCAAACTACAGTGAGCATTGTTTATTTTATTAACAGTAGTTAACATTTTTGATGACAGTTCATAAGGAAACCATTAACAGTTCTTTTTTTTTTCATAGGTTTTAATTTCAAATAATACCATTTGTGATTTTTTTTGAATTAGTGTTTTATGTTGCTTATGACTGGGAAAAAGTTTATTTTTCAAGTACGATTTACTTTTGAATAGCTAATGAACATTAGATCATATCTAAGAAACGATTTTTTTTAAATCTGGAATGCTTAGTAATCCACATTTATTCAAAAATATGACAACTTTCATCTTTTAACATAAAACCATATATTTGTCTGTTTTGTGATTGCATTAATTCTGGAAATACATTGATTTTAATAAACTCTTCGCTTAGTAAAAAAA
Organism: Nephila pilipes; assembly: GCA_019974015.1. NCBI lineage: Eukaryota > Metazoa > Arthropoda > Arachnida > Araneae > Nephilidae > Nephila > Nephila pilipes. The sequence continues at coordinate 90,252 of BMAW01083427.1, forward strand.
AATCCAAAACTATTTTCCTTGTTTTTGATTAATCTCATCCAGATTATACGGTGTGTTCAAGAAGTTCCTTTCGAACCGTCTGTACATAAATGCAATTGGCTGCATCTGTACGAAATCAACGAGAGAACTTAGCAACAATCTTCATCTACGAGTATCTAATAGTTTCATTCATTTTTGACTAGTTCCGACTCGGCAGCATTCATTTGCTTAACCTGTTCAAGACCAACGAAAGGAGAAAGAAACGCTTCCCCAGGCCTGGCCGCTCTGAAAGTGTACGCACGCAGGGGACAAGGTTATTTTTTTTTCATTAAGCTTTATTTCACATAAAAATTCATATAAAATCATTAATGCGATTAAATACGCTGAAACGTACATATTATTAACATTGAGAGCATTTAAGTATACAGTAGTAAAATTTGTGTGATATTTAAAAAATATTTGCAAATTTTAAAGAAATTATTTTCATTTTGATAAAAAAAAATTGTACAGTTACGAAAATAAGAAAAATATAAAAGACAAAAAAAAATTTAATTTACATGTATTTAAAATATATGTAAAATAACAGAGAACTAAATACAAAAACATATAAAATAATTTAAATAAAATTACTAAATAATACTTAAAATTTTTGAAGCTTATGATGCATTTCGAAACACTGTTCAGGACAAAACTCTACGTTGCAAATTTTGCATTTATAATATGTCAGCTTACTTTTTTTTCCTTTAAGGAATGTTTTTCTTGCACACACCACATTGTCTCCTTGATTTTTCACTCAGATATTTCAAACTTTTCTTCCTGATAGCAAAGATAAAATCGATCCCAAAACATGCAAAAAAACTTCCTTGCGAACGATAAGTCTATTCCCGACCCTAACCAATAAATATTTCATCAAAACCCCCGCTCCATTAAAATATAAAGACAAAACCCAGCACGTACTAACTGATAGCCCTTTAAATAGCCCTTTAAATGCGCAATTCAACCAAAGGAAGCAAACAAATGCAATTGTTTAAATTTTCAAATTCCCCTGATCCAACAGCAAAAATAAAGAAAAAAAAAATCGGATATAAAAGAGGGAATTGAAGGTGAACACTCTGAGGAACGATATTTGAAAATATAAAGAACTTCAATCCCCATCTAATGGCCACTAAAAATATTCAAATTAAATGCTCCATTTTGAAATCACACCAGTGTTATCACGGAGCTGGTGGCATGAAAACACCTGTCACATATACGATACCGTGGGAAGTGAAGGGAGAATCGAGTGAACACGTATACGAGATCACGGTTCTGAACGAGTTAAAGCTTTTGTATGCGTCATTGTCATCGAAAAAAATAGAGCAATGAACGAACATCTATGTTTGCTTTAAATTGATAAAACTGGTTATAGAACCTTACAAAATGGTTAAGTCAGCGTGTGGTGATGATGCTGTGAGTCGTTCCTGAGTATTTGAAATGATGAAAATATTGAGCTTATGCATTAGAATTTGGTCATCAAAGTTCCACTGTGATTGAGGTACTGTAATAAAATGGTTCCAGGTCAGTGTTTGAAACCAATGTGGAATGTGATACCCGATTTGCTGAACAGCGGAAATTAAAGTCTCCTGTACATTAACACACCATATCACAAGTTCATCCTTTTGCAGCGTACTTTGGAGAGAATGAGGTTGTATGTAACATTATGTACAAACCACACCTGAAGCAACTTCCCCTAGACATTATTTTATTACTCAAATGGAAATTTAAGATATAGAGGCAGCGGTAAGTGCTGATGGACAAAACTGAATTGGTGAAAACATCTGCATCCAGTAGAGTTGACTAGGAGGCATTACAGAAGACATTTATGGGCCTGTATACTGGTTCAAAGTATTGTCTTGAATTGAGAAGTGACTATGTAAGAATTTAATGTCAAATGTAAGTATGTTCTCTGGGTTATATGATCTAATTGTAATCAGTCCTAAAACCTTTTGAATAATCTTTTTATTATTTCTTCTTGTACTGGTTTTAAGACACAGATATCAGGTAAATTAGTTAAATTCATTATTTATGATTTACAATATTTGCGAATCTTTTTTAAAAAGAATTCTTCACTTTTAAACCTTATATTATGCAGTAGCATTTTCAGGAAAAATATTAAGTCTCTATAAAAATATTGATTGATTCTTTTCTGATTCGAAATTACTTTCAATTTGTTCAAAGTTTTGAGTAATATCAAGCATTACTTTTGTTATTTTAGTTCTATAAATGTATAACAGATAATATGATATTATGGTAAAAAAATATCTTTTCTAATCCACTTTTCACTGAAATTTATAATAAATAGGTAAATTTTAGAATACATATTTTGTTCTGAATACTTTTGGATTGTATATATATCATAAAAGTTGAGAAAATTTTCATTCATTCATTCTCAGCTTTGTAGAAAGTAAGATTAATTTGGAAGCTTCTCTAAAAGCTTTTCGCTTTATGATGCATTACGTCCAGCATAAAAATTATGAAACAAAAATCAATTTTGTTTCCTTTTAATCCCAGTTTGCTTTGTATTCTATCTTTTTTATTTATAAGTGAAGTTAATTTTCAAAATTATCTATTCCGGATGTCCGTGAATGAAGAAAAGTATTGGAAAAAACCTAAATAAAAATCGATTCTTATTCAGTTAACTTTAATGCAACTCCGTCAGGTCCTCTTTTCGTTCAATATTTAATACAGATTTGATGCGACGAAAGTATACTTTCTTTGTTCTCTTTTTATAGGAAAAAAATGAATATTGAACATCAAAGAAAAAGAAATTTACGAGATAGTGTGTTTCAAAATCTCAATCCGTTCATTGAAAGCCATATTTTAGCTTAAAAATTGATTGAAAACTAAATTAACTCGACAGTTTTTGATGAGTTTTGTCCTGAAGTTAGTAATGGTGCTTATTAAAGTATATTTGAGCATATTTAAAATGTAAAAAAATAAGAGATTAATATGGGTCATCAGTGTATTAAATAAGTGTAATAATTGTGTGATACCATTTTAAAAAATAGAAATCAAGTAAATATAAATTATGATTTAATAGGATGTAATTGTTATGTCTGTGGAAAATGAAATAAACAAATAAAGCCTTGTAAAAGTGATTAATAAGACATGTACAATCTTAACTTTTTAATTGAAAAATATTTTATAACCAATAACTAGAATCTTTTTTTCATTTTTCATCTTCATCAATTCAGTTAAATGTAAATATAAGCGCTTTTGAGAAGTGAAATGAATTTTTTTTAAATTTCAAGTGTTATCGATTTTCTTAATGTATAGAGAATTTATAAATATAACAAACTTTTACATGTCAAATGGAATTATATACTTATGATGTAATTCCATTTTAATGTAATTCCATGTTTATGTTATAGTATTGTTTTGATTAACTTAAATATATCTCGGTTGTTTAAAAAGACATATTCACATAAGATGTATGAGTTAAAATAATTCTTTAAAGTAAATTATTGAGAAGATTCCAAGAGGTTAAGTAAAAAAAGTAACCTTAGATTGTTGTAATTAGAAAGGATTTCTTCAGAAAATACGAAATGACAATTACATTTAAATAAATCGAAAAACTAGAAGAGCCCTAATTTCTGCATTAAAATCACGAAATTATTTGATGATATTCTTAACATAGGAATTAGTGTCATTCACCTATTCGATATCTTCTCTCATTTACAACGTAAACAATCCTCGTTATATAATAAATGCAGTTTGTTGAAATGATCTGCATTATTACAAAAGTATTTGTTAAAGATAATTAACTGGAAAGACTAGAATTGAAACAATAGAATAAAATTTTATTTATAAGATGAACTGAATAAAAAAGATTCTACCTCACTGTTCGAAATATAAATTACAATTCAAAGTGTCATTTACTATAAATCAAGATAAGAAATTTTTTTTATCTTTCATTTGTTAAGTGATTTGTATTTAGGTATCATAATTAATTTTCTATTAACTAGAATATGGAAACTGAAAATTTTGCATAAAATAGATTTTTGTGATGCATAAAATGTAGGGTGAAGTAACAAAAGTTTTGCTGATTTTTGGTCTTTAAGGTTTCAAAATACTCCACTATTAACAGAAAAAATACTGTCTATTATACTGGAAAAGAAACATTTTATTTACACATATCTTTAAAGTACTACAATTTCAGTAAATATTTTTCCTATCATAAAATTAACCCCTTAATTAAGCTGAGTTCTTAATTATTTATTACAGAGTTAATGAGTGCAACGGTTATAAAGTAAACTAATTACGCTGAAAAGAAAAGGGTTATTAATATTCTTGAAAATTTATAATTGTTTATAAAAAGCAAAACTATTTTTTAAAATATATGTGCAAATGTGTGCATTTAAATTTCTTAATTCATCCCCAAAAATTGAATAAGATATACGTTTCGCAATAATTCTTAATTTTCATGAATCTGTCATAACATTGACTTAATCAAAAACAAAATTGACTGAGTTCAAATAAAATTAAAAATTAGTTCATATCTATAAAACAAAGTATATAAATATATGACTCAATAATTATGAATCTAAAGTGTAAAAAAGTTTTACCAGAGGGAAAAAACTTTCATTAAAAAATTAATTTATTCAGGAATAATCTCAAAAAATGAATTAATAATGATAAGGGAATCATAATAATATAAAATTTAGTTTTCAACAACTTATTTTTAACTAGAGGCTCATTTTACTTTTGTTTTTAATTTAGAAATTTAAATGATATTTAAAAATGTTTTGCTTATAACTAGTAAAAAAGTTTGATTGATAAACTGATAAACAGAATGAAGATCTAAGATCACATTTCAGATAATATATTTTACTGTAAGTTATAAGCCCCCCCACGCACACACACGCACACACACACACACACACGCATGCATATGCGTATGTATATATTATACCTTACCATGAGCTTGTATGTGTATATCTGGAACTAATTTTGAATGAAAAATTATGCAACCCTGTATTATTTTGAGTGTTTATG
>BMAW01083434.1:0-13018 GCA_019974015.1 Nephila pilipes
GTGGCATCAGGGCTAAACCCTACAACTCCACAAAAATAACGCCTGCCGCATGGCCGCGGCCATGTCAACAAGGCTACAGTGGGCATCAATCAAATGAAGAAATGAAGCTAGAAATTAGACGAATTTTAAAACTGCTCTAGACAGAAAATGTAATATATGAAAGTAAAGACTACGACTAATATTTCTTTAAATTCATGTATCTAAATTAAATTTTCGCGTCCCCAATATTTCGCTTCGAGACTCCATTTGGGATCACTACCCACAGTTTAAAAAAATTCTGGCCTAGAACCATTCAGCATTCTTTTTAGGAATCATGCCATACGATCTGAATAAGAATTTGAGGTGAGCTATTTCATTAAATAGTTTGTTACCTATGACAAATTCTAAAGACAAAGGATACCGAGGAAATACTACAATTCATTACGTTACCATTTCTTTCAAGTCCCCTCGAGCTTTTTTTTAGCAGGCTGATACTATTCCACAGATGATACTCTTCACAAACGATATTTTTCATGCTTGTTACATTTTTAGGAGGATATCTTGCCAAATCTCTCATTTGTTGAGAGTATTTAGAATTAAATAGAGATGCACACACAAATAATTACTCCCAAATGAGTTCAACAAATTGGTGAACTAATTTTGTTAGTAACACTTCGGAACATTATTCGTAAGTCTTAAGAATCACGTTATTTCGAATAGAAACTCGACTAAAAAGGGATTAGTGTTTAGTTGAATTACTCGAGGGCTCTTCTAAGCAAAATAAATCCTTTTACTCTTTCACAATATCGGAAATTTTCTTACACTAGAAATTTAAGGAGTTTCTCTTGAGACCGTATTTTATAGATTTTTTGGGGGAAAAAAGCGAACAATGTTGTCAATTGGGAGTTAAGTACTCGAATGCTACTGACTATTTGAATGTACCATGCTCATGAATGAGGAAAAATAGTCTTATGTTAATAATTGTAACAAAGTTCATACTCGAAAAAAAAATGACCAGAGAATCAGACTGTGAAGAAGGCGGAGTCAAAGTTTTCTTGCATTATTTCTTTGTGAAGCTACATGCGATCATCTCATTTGCATTATCTTCTGGTGGTTCTTCTGAGTGATGGTCTGTAATAATTCTTTTTCACTATTTCAATTGTCTTTGGATATTTTGATCGTATCCAACTATCTGCTGTGTTTTTCATGAAGTGGTATTGCAATCTAGTTAATGTTCAATTGCTCTTGAACGTTTCCAGAAATAAATTTCAAGGATTGATGAGCTCGATAGAACCTCCATTTAAGGTTAATGTGTTTGTATTTTACGAAGATACGTTAAAAAGTAATACGACTTTCTTCGCAGTTGTTACTAAGGATAGTTCATAGTAAAAGAAACTATATGTAGACTGTGATATACTTTGTTTCATGAGTTCAATATTGCCTTCGAGTTTCTTGGAAATAACCCACACAAGCCTCAAAAGGAATGGTGAGGAAGTTAGACGAAAAATGTACCAGATCAGAAGCCTTTCTCGTCACTTGTATATGGTTTCTGAGGTTCATTGCCAATAGCTCTTATGTATTCAAACAATATTAATATAAAAAGATCAGGAGCAAATATCTAAAAATATAGATCCAAAAACGTATGTATTCAAACGTTTTCATACATATAAAGTAGAAATTCTTTATATTTCTGTTTGTATTATTATTAATGCTTTTTTTCCACCAGTAATGAGCTTAAGTTTTAAAACTAATAAATATATATATATATATATTTATATATATATATATATATATATATATATATATATATATATATATATAACTATATATTATTCTTGAGATCTCGAGGATAGTACGATTATACTTATACGTTCAATCATTTTGTGTTGATCAAATTTTAAGAGCTATCAAGATTTTATCCTGTACGAATGATTTTTTATAAAAATTATTATTAATTTCAAAAGAGTATAAATGTAAACAAATTGCTTATTCGATCTAGGAAAAAAAATCATCGTTATTGAATGAATTTGAAAAGGGGAAAAACTAGCAGAACTTGATATATCTGAACATACACTACGTTAATGGTTAATAATTCAAGATAAAAACCAACGTTTTTATATGGTGGCAAAGTTTATTAAAAAATATTTAAATATTAGTTAAAACTTTGTGAAAAACCTCATATCTCTCTCGTCTTTAAGATCACTCTCTCAGCGAAATGCAATATATCTCTCATAGATGGTGCCCGGTTACTACACAAATTACGTTTCTAAAAAGAATTATTGAAATATTATTTAAAACTTGTCGCATATGTGCAAATATTGCATTGTTAGGCGAATAAGAACGATCCCCAAAGTTCCAGAGCTCTAGCATAATGGGAAGTTGGTTAAATTAACGATCGAAAATTTGATGACACACACACCAAGTGAAATTCAGAAAAACGTTTTAAAAAAGGGGAATAAACTTCGTCAGTTTGCTGATAATGATAAAAAAAAAAATAACCATAAAAAGGACTAGTACAATGCAAAATACCAATATTTCGCTCAATTTCACTCGCTATAAAAATAATAAAGTTTCACTCAGAAAGAAGCAAGATACGTAAATGCGAATTTATAAATTGTTTCCTTTCTGTTAAATATGTAATTGATTGAAGTGTCAGCCACGTCGGCTCAAATGATGTCAACAAACACGTGACTTACTAAGTGACTCTGCTAAAGATCCTTTAAGAGGTTCTCCAAAAGTGCGTAATTTTGATTCTAATCAGGATGTTTGCGTTTAATTATTCACTTTGAGAAGAAAACAACAGTCATTTGAACAGATGAACACTTTCGAGATCAGTCGCATGATAGGACTGCACGACGGCGAATAGTAACTGCGAGTCATATAGGTCACGCAGATTTTAAAGTTTCACAATGTTAGAACAAGGAAGTTATCGTTCATGACAAATAGCCCGGAGAGTGCTATATAAACCACAAGTAGGGAAGATTAAAAATCTGTCCGGCAAGTGTGAAACGCACCAACTACCACAATTCCAAACAATATGTAGAGACTGATGCCCTCTCTGCATCATTCTGTAAGTGCCAATATCATTAGCAGACGGCTGCATGCTTCTGGATCGCTTGCATGAAGACCTTTACGGAGATTGCCCCTGACACCACAGCGACATGGTACTACGAATGATCAGTACGAAGCCGTATGAACGACAGTAAGTTATTTTCATTTTAAGTCTTTCTTGATTTTGTCTTGATAAGGTTGATAACTTCACCCGTGTGTGGAGGCAAAGTGGTTAGTGCCTCACTCATCGATTTGTAGTCACTCGTCGCACATGCAGACAGTAGGGTGTAATGATATAAGGTGTGATTTCGTACTATACTCATACTCGATCATTGTCAGTTTTCATCAGAGCCATTTAATTGGCCCAAAAGGGCGTTAGGATGTCCCTCGACCAGTGACCATTCCTTTTTGGGGAATACACTCCTCCTAGTCATATATTTCAACAGTAACTCCCTCAAATTCACACCGCTGCTAACTCAAGAACTTGCCTCGCAGCCATAGATATTATACCGGGGCCAACAGCATCGTAAGACCTGTTACCCATAGAAAACTAATAGGATCTATAAGCCGATCTGTTCAGACAATAAGTAATATTTTAAAGATTTTAGCACATACCTAATAGGTTTCTGATCGCACTTGGTTATCATATGTATATCATGAACTCATGCGATCGAAATCTGACTATTGTTGTGTGTATATGGCTCCTTCTGAAAATCTAATTGATATCAATTGTATATTGTACACCATACTACACTACGACTTTGTTCCGGAGCTTTCCGAACGTCATCTATCAAAAGTTTATATATTGACTTTTTCGAACCAGTTTTAAATACAAGGTAACTTTATGCCTTCAATGTCATTTCAGAACAGCATCTTTGTTTTTTTTACCACTGAGAAATAAGAGTTATTTTTAGATAGACTATATCATGCAAAAAAAAATATCCATACATCTTTTCATAGAGTACACAAATAAATTGACAGCTATGGATTATCTAACATCTCTGTGATGAAAGCAAACGAGGAGTTTTCACCCGAGTACATACATTTAAATTTCATAAATTTTTTTAAAAATTTCAAATTATAAGATATTTTGCAAAATATTTTCTTTTGAATTTTTAATGATTTTGTACAGCAATTATTTGATTTTACCCATATCTACTCTATTAGTTCTAAGTTATCGAAACGTATTGGTGCCTCATTTTTAATATATAATTCACTTCACAATTTTCAACTTCGTTTTGTTTTTGTAGCTGAAATTTCTACCATTTATAAAACGCTAAGCAGCTTATCAAGTCGGTAAGATGAATATTTCATTTTATTTACAGATCCCTACGAGTGTATTGTCACCTTTAAATCACCCAAATCATTCATCTTATCACTTGATCACTGAAACAATAAAACCGTCAAGTCTGAAAACATATAGTTGATATTTTGCTGGATACCTTCCCATTCAAGATAAATAAATAAATAAAGCAGAGAAGCTAAATCTGCATCTGGAGCAATCTCCTCCAACATCCCACACTGTAATATCATAAAATACGTTAAGCATCTATAGAATTTTACGATAAATAATAAGCTGAACCATGAGAAACTTATAATTTCTCATTCAAAAACATTTGCACGTAGAAAACAAGACGTAATTTTAATATGTTTACGTACGACACACGAGACTCACTCATAAACATCTCTCTCTGGAGGAAAATTTCCCTATGTGTAACCATTGCATTTTTCCATTGACTGTGAAGCACATCTTGAACAAATCCTTTGTTTTTAATTATATTCATTTGAAACATATAAAACCATACGCAGTAAATTTAAATTACTTGATTGGGGACCCCAATCACCATTTAAACATCTGTCATTATTTAAATGACGTTAGTTTTACACCAAATTTATAATTTCATCAAACTACATTTTATTCTCTATAATGAGGTTGAATTTTAAATTATTTTAAGAAAAATGATGATATCATTATCTTGTGAAATGTACAACATATTCCATGAAGATTCAGGGCCATAACCTTATAACCAACTTGATAAGACTCCATCGCATCTCAAAATTGACAAAATCTATGTACCAAAAACAATCCGCAAAGGGTGAGTTCAATCAAGACACCGTCACGCGCTTCTACAATTCCCTACAACGTGTGATAGAATGCTTTAGAAACAATGGATTCCCAACAATACTATTGAGTTGTAATGATTTTGTATTTTAACCAGTAAATTTTGTCATACCCATGCTTCGTTTTTAATCATTTCTTGTTGGAGGTTAGTACTATCTTACTTTCAAATATCATTTCAATCTGACTCTTTCTTATAGGTCCACTTTTTTTTTACAATGATTGTATATTAATACTGTAACTCCCGATATACTTAACCAGCGATTGAGTAACCATGGACCTCCCCCCCCCGACTACCATGCATTAACAAAATCAGACTGTACGTACACACACATATATATAATGTTAGTTAATCAGAATAATTTTTATATGTATATATAAATTCATAATAAGTCGTAGTTTATAGTTAGTAAAAAACTGAACATTAAAATTAATAAATATTGAAACTATAACAATACAAAAACATTTAGTACAGAAACAAAACATGAAAGTTAAAATTAGATTACCTATGATTTCAAATATACACACAAAATATTAACTATAAAAAATTCATTAAATTGCTGAAAATATAATATAACATTATGTTCAAGAATTCTTATTATGCAGGAAAATAATTAAAAAATAAAATCAGTGATTACCAGTAATTTAAAAAATTACTTCAAAGCATAGTTTACCAAGACCTACAAAGCATGTGTCAAGAGAAAAGAATCACGAAATTAAATTCAAAAATGGAGAGAAAATAATTCTAAACTGTCGCATATTTGGGACTGAAAAAGTATGTTTATACTAGTATTATGGATCCAACCCATCATACTTCAGAGAATAACATTATAACAAAATGGTATCTAAGCAAAATGACTAGAAATCTCAATTCAAAACAATAGCTGAACTAAAGAAAAAAAAAAGGAAATATAAACAAAGAAAATAAATTTTTTATAAACCAAAGCAAACTAACGTAATCCACTTAAAATAATCTATACTATTTTACACACTTTTGAATAATTTTAACGAAAAAAGAATTAAAAATTTTTTTGCCTCGTGAACAATCACAAGTGACATTCTGAAGCCATTTTTTTTTTCAATATCCAATATTTTTTATAAAGAAAGCTTTTTACCGCCAAACACATTTGATTGATTGAATTATTATAAGAAACTAGTAAAAAAAATTGCTTAACATTAATTATACTACCAATTTTAAAAATATTTTTAAAAGATTTTAATACCAAGAAGAATAATTATCAGTGACAAAAAAATATTCTTAAAAATAACTGGAATTCAAAAAATTCGTAATAAGAAAAATATCTTAAAGTAAGTCGCCATCTGGAGGCAAAGTCTTAAATTAAAATAATTTTTGTAAAAACATAAGCAAAATCAAGATATATTTTTATCAATATCTATTATGGATGTATTCCCAAAATTGAAAATAAACAATTATACATGCAAGATACAAATATTTGATTTATACTAAATATAAATATATATTTTAATCATTTTCAAATGTTTATTAATAAAATTAATAGGGTGATTTGCATTAATTCAACTTGTGAAAAGCTTCTTATAATAATTATTTCTTGTGTAAAACTTACTAAATTTTTATTTCTAATAATATAATTAAATACAATATTTCTGAAAACAGATGGATGTTAACTGGTACGTTGGAAAGGTACCTTGTTAAGATGAAATTTAAAGTTGCCTCTTTTGTTATAAATATTGGTAATAATTTTACTTTCTATAATTTTCAATTGTATATCTAAATATTCCGCATCATATTTACAAATATTAGTTTGAAATAGATTTAAATATGTCGGATAAAAAGATACGTTTATCTTCAGAAATTCAAAAGAAGTAGATAATCTTTTAATCCATTAATAATAAGATTATCTCTAACAGTACAATTATGGTCATAATAATATAAGTAAATATTCCCCAAACTATTACTCGCAGATCCTCGTTGAGGAATACTATAAATTTGTCCAAAAAATGTACCGTTACTTTTATTATATCTCTCTCAAAGTAGAATATTAACTGAAGATTTTAATTTATCATATATAAATTAATGCATTTTTAATTTTTATAAATAATTAATAGTATCATCTGTGTCTGTCAAATTAAAGATATCTTTAAACATGTAGCTATATAGAGCAAATAAATCTTTGTAATTTATATTCTTAACAATATTTAAACTGCTTTCAAGGATAGTGGTGTCATTAAATTTATTAATTCTACCTTGTAATATTTTTTTTGTAATTATTTACCTGCTTTTGTAATGTAAGTATTACATTCATTAGTGACAGCTCTAAATGTAATGCTTTCTTTATGAAATTTTGGAGCAGTAAAGATTTAAGGAAATTTAATTTTATTGATTTATTACTCTATTTTTTTAAATAGAGCTATAAAACTAATTATTAATTTCTCGGTCTAAACACGTACAAATTCCAAAACGAAGAATAATTTTTCTAAATAAGAATTATTCACTTCTAGACGTTTATTAATAATTAAATAATAGTAATATTTTCAAATAATTGCATAATTACTTAGAACTTTATCAACGTAAAAAATAATAATAATTTTTTTGTAAATCTGTAATTTTTTTAGTATCAGGTACTTTAATTCCTTCTTTAATCTCAAAATTTATGTCATTAATATCTTTATAAATGTAATACTTATTCTCATTGAATGCTACAATGGGTAAACTATATTTAATAGTAAAATTATTGATATAAATTACCTCATCAAAAACCCACTGTTTACTATTGGAGATAATAATCCTGAAACCTGTACTCATATTCATTATATTTTACAAGACTATCTTTTACTTTGACAAAATTTTCAGTAATATGTTGATGCTTTTTATTAACAATATATATATATATATATATATATATATATATATATATATATATATAATCTGTACAAATGCATTTAAGTTCATTTTAATACTTTTTTTATTATTTTAATTAAAAATAAATCTGTCCATTTTTTTGTTATATTTATAAGCTTTTTTGATTGTAGTAATTTTAATTAGAAGAAATTCTTTATGCTTCTCCACACACATTCCAAAGCATGGAAAAGTATTAATTACATTATTTTCATTTTTCTAAATTTTGCTTTTCTATAACATTGCTTTATTTTAAGTTGATTAGCTTATTAATAGTTTGTTTTAATTGCTTGGGTTTTATGGTTTTAAATTTTGGATTGATTCATCACTTAAGTAAATTTTTATTTGATTTGCATAAATATTTATTTGATTTTTGGTTATTTTTCGTTAATTATTGAGTTAACCTAGCAATTGCACTTTACCATTGTGTGTTTTTTTAGGTCTAACAAAAAAAAAAAAAAAAAAAAAAAACGAGAAATGAAATCCTGTGGTTTGAAACAATTTTTTTTCATGTTTAAAAAGATTTTAAAAAAATGTTTGAAATTATACAGTATTTTGTCGGGACTGCAGTATTGTTTAATGTTAACAGACTTCATGTTAAACGGTTTACTATTAAGTGTGTTGGATTGTATGATTAATTAGATTTGTTGGAGATAGGATAACTATAGAAGTGATCTCTCCTTTAAAATATTCTTCAATAGATGTCAAAATATTTCATCTCATGCAAGAATGTTCTGTGTATTTGTTTATTAGCTGCTATCTTTTTCAAAAGTTCTTTGAAAGTAATATTGCGCAATGGGACTATCTTGATTATAATTCAGTAATTATTTCTCTCTCTTTAGAACGCATATTTATTACATGTCAAATGAGTATGTTCCATATCATTATTTAAATTGAATTTGAGCTAATGTCCAGGAATTATGTTATGATCATTTTGTTGATGATACGAGTGCTTAGCATTTCCTCTCCTGTTTTTTGTCGAATTCGATATTATGTCTACGATTGGGATGCTGTATAAATTTTCGAAATATTAACTTGAATAAAAAATTTCACTGGTTTTTTTCATTGCGTTATTGAAATATTGCTGTTGATGTCTTCTGAGGTAATATAGTTGATGCATTGCACTCCGTTACCAATTTAGAGAGATTGTCCACCTGTTCATTCCAAAAAAATTTTGAGTTTCCAAAATTTTGAACGTTTTGAGGAATTCAAAGCAGAATAGTCTGATTATGAAAATATGACTGTATTAAAATAGTACTGGCTAATCTATGAATAATTTTGTGGGATTTAATATTGTAATTTTTAAGGTTAGATAGTATAGAATATCTATCGTACTGTATTGACAAATTTTTGTTAAATTCAGTTAAATCATCTAAAGTCTGGCATATGACTAATGTTTCTGCTATAAAATTACGTTTCATTGCATATAATAGTCCTATGGCTTAAAAAAACTATTGTTTAAATATATATTTATTTGTGTCACGCACATGTATTGACTATATATAAAGATGTTATTTTTACAAACTAATTCAATTTTAATATTAAGCAATGAGGCTCTTACGACAGCTGTTTTGCAGACATTTTTCCCTTACAAAATAAAGTTTTTTCTACTGCTTTTGTTTAATAAAACAGTTAAAACGTTAACATATAAACGCATCTTTCATGATATTTTGAAAAGACATAGTATTGCTAAAAGTTTAATAAAAAAAAATAGGTTATATAAGCGGAATTTTTTAAAAACAACACTGTATGACTTCATTTGTTTACAATGACTTTTACTCCTTAAAGTATGGTTTCTGTTAATTTCCGGTACTCGTCTGCTGAAACTCGACACCATTATTCATTTTAAAAAAAGCGTTTAGAGAAGCTTTAAAAAATACCATTTTTCTCCCATCATTTCTATTCGTTATAAAAGTATTAGAATAAATTTTTTAAATTTATTTTGAGTTTTTGTCAATACGACCTTGGAATGAAGGTTGTTTATTGGTTTTGGATATCTCGAGCTGCGACATGTTCTTCATCGTCATTTTATTGAAAATTGGAGTAAAATAATTTAAAAAGTTTAAGAAAATATATTAACATTATAAGCAAAAGTCAGTAAACAATACGTAATTAGGGAGTAAAAATATAATGTGACAATTACAGCCTTTTTTTCACAGTTCCATTTTTCTTTATTGATTTTAAAATTCAAAGAGTATGATAAAATAATATTTCTACTAAAATAATTTTGGATTTTTCAATTTGGTGCTGTAAGCGTAAATCGTATGGAGCTCCCAAATTATTATGTAACCTATTGTCATTCGGTCACGGATTAGCGACAGGTGTTGCTTTCGTCGAATCTTGGTTTCGAGCCCTGATGCCACTGAAGACTTATCGTGTAGCAGGGCTGATGCACGTTAAATCTGGTGAAGGTCCCAAGTCCTCAGGTTGGTAAGATAAATAAGTTTGGGGAGGGAGGTGCAAGCTCAGTAAATTCCATGCTACTTGGTCCAAGTTCTAAATCACGAGATCCGTCGCCAATAACTACCGCTTCCTAAATGGTCAGAGTCCATTTTTCAATCACTTAAATCGTTTTAATTTGAAAAATACAAATTTATGTTCCTGTGGCTCTGTTGGAGATGCTGGATACTACGTTTTCTCTTGTCCTTTTACCAAAAGCTTTCATTTAAATGTCTTGTTGTTGAAGCGAAACCTACCACTTAGCTGAGGCTCAAAATTACAAGATCTGTCTTCAATAAACCTTGTATTGTTTCTCAGTGCAACATTACTGAACATTCTCAATAATATTACCTAATAATTAGGAGGTACTTATTCGCTGTGTAGAATAAAACATACTTTTTTTTTTAAAAAAAAAAAACCTTTACCTCTTTAAAGTTCTTTCAGATAAATCTTCTAATTAAGTTTATGAAATTTATAAAGTGTATGAATTTACCATTTAGGTTCCGTGATAATAACTGGAATTATTTATTGAGTATAAGGTAAATACTTTCCTTTTTTAAGTTTTATTGCAATTGAAAACAGAAATCAAAATGCATGAAAAGAAATATAAAAGTAAAGTTTAATAAAACTTTATCTTTTCCATTTGTTTTAATACTAAATTTTAAAAAAGTTGTGGAATTTTCGCATCCTAAAGAACTGACTTAAGTTTTAGCCACAAACCATTTGCAATCAACTATTAATTTTAAGGCATTAAATATTTCTTTAAAAAAAGGATTGATAACTGTTATGAAAATTTAGATTCGAAATATAATGGAAAAAAAACCCCACAAGCCAATGTCGATATTGTAAAATCGATTTTATATTATAAATAAAAGATCAAAAGAAAAATAAATCTTACAATTATTTTGGAATATATAATTTACTCCAACATAATGCTAACGGATCAGATCAATGAAATCAAACATTGTTATTACAGTAGTAAAATGTATTTCACTAATTTTGAAAACTAAGCGTGAATGTGTTAAATATTCAAAAGTACTTTATAATAAATCCTTTTTATAATAAAGTCTATCTTACTTTTTAAATAAAGTAATATATATTTTACTCATCACATTTAAATTAGTTCGACAATTATTTTTAAGCTGCATAAATCTATTGAACGTCTTCCTGCCGCCTATTTCTGTTCGACACGAGGTCTGCTTTAATACAGCCAATACACTTCGTAATTTTGAACCGCTGTAAAAAGACGAGATCAACATCTGAGCTGGCGTCTATTCTCCACTCACCCTGTGTCAACACAGGAGCTTTAAGATCCGACATATTTATCATGCAGCAGTCCATCTATACGATGGGTTTTTAGTTAAAACTTATTTCGAATATGGGGCTTGACTAAAGAATCGCCGGCAATAGCTCGATGCTAAGATCACTCATTTTCTATGGCTTGGCATCGACTTTATACGTTGAAGATATTTCCTGATTATTATTGCTTGTAAAAAAATTGAAATTTTTAGAGAAATTTTGTTTTCATGTTTCTTCTCATTTCTTAAAATATTTGAGTAAGATCTCGACTTTGCTTAAATTTTCCTTTTTTGATAACATCTTTATTTAATTTTGTTATTTTGTTGCTTAATATTTTAAGGCTAATATAAATTTTAAATAATATTTATCTTCTTTTTTTAAATATGTTCATTTCATTGAGAAACAAGTACGACAGTGGGGTCAAGATTGAGAACTCTTAAAGTGTGATGTTTTTGAGTGATTGCTTATTAATGTCACACTGAGTAGTAGCGCGAGAGTTATGGATGACAGACCTCGTAATTTTTAACCTAGATCAAGTGACGATAACGACACCCGAAGTGGCATCTCCCGCTCCAAATTTCTACACTACACCAATGGGAGAATTTTTGCCTCATCCGATTTAACATGCGTCAGCCCCGTTCTACTGTGGATCTATAGCAGCTACAAAGCTTGTACCCACGACTTGACGGAAATAATGTTGGTCGCATGCCCGCGACCACTAAAGACTGATGGTATTTGAATCAGATTGTGGAATTCAGGTCCTCATTGCTCGAAAGACTGACGGATAGTATGAAAGAGGGAGCCACATGTTACTTTCAATTGTGCCTCTGAATTCTCATGTAATGTGGTGTAGAGGTAAGAACAGTGAAACACTAGCTCATCATTATCACTTGATCTTGGTTCAAAATCAAAAGTTCCGTCACCAACAGCCTTCGTGTAGTCTTCTAGTATTGCCTTTTGAATTCTGATGCTCATTTAAATCATTAAATTATTTAAAGAAACCTTTTCTCCTTGAATTTAAATTCAGCCACTTCAGTTGCAAATGGAATTCGTTTTTCTGCATTTCACGACAATAAATATCGTACACAGATAGATCTACAGCAAGATTTTACTAGATGACATCCAAACAATTTTTGATTTGATCTAATATGCTTAAAAAAATAAATAAAAAAAATTGATAGCTTTTAAATACTTTCTTTATGCATTAATTTCATTTAATGACGAAAGAAAGTGAATTCCTATAGGCATAAAGG
>BMAW01083436.1:0-27206 GCA_019974015.1 Nephila pilipes
CTAGAATAAAAAAGATTAAAACTGATACATTTTTAATAAAAAGAAAAGGAAAAAACAAAACAAAAAAATCTCTTTTAAAATCCTAAAATTTGAAAAAGTAGAATTCACTTCACATTTTTAAAACAGACATTTGAAAAGCATAGTTACAAGAACTTTTCAATTTAAGATATACGCTTCACTTGAATACAAAAAAGATATTTAAAAAAAACAAATTTTTACTTTTTTTTTCTTTAAAGATTAAAGATTCACAGAAATGTTTGATATAAAAAAAAGTGTTACACATTATTTTCATTGGAATGCATGAATTAGCTGAAGGTTTTGCCTTAATTTGACGTACTTAAGATTTACTCAGCAGCTTTGAAACATGTTCAATTAAGTTAAAAGTTATTTCTTAAATCTCACTTTTGATAATATTTAATTACAAAAGGGCCACGCCAGCTGACGAGTGAGGTCGCAAACTCGTAGCAGGGATGGAATTGTGAGTTCGAATCCTGTTCAAATGAAAACCGACTGTTAAGCCTGTCTAGATTCTAAGTCTTGATGTTGGTGTGGTGTGGAAGTTTGGTGAGTGGATGCTGTCCTCATTGCTTGACTATCGTTCAAATTTATGAAGTTCGACACCAGTAACCTTCCTAATGTTTCAAAATGCGATGATATTAAAATGCCAAATCAAAATATTTGGAGTACATTGATTTTTTTTTTTTTTTTGTGCATTAAAAGGGCGTTAATTTAAAAAATAAAATGTTTAGTAATAATGTTCAACATATTGTTCTTTAATTTTTCCTTCTTTTACATATTTCGTCGAATAATTTTGAAAACATGAGGTATTATTTTTATTAAATGGGGTCAATGTTGCATTTAAATAGGTAAGTTGCAAAAATAAGACCACAGATAAAGTCTGCACACTAATCCATGAGATTACACACCTATATATATATATAAGCAAGCACCGAATAAATTTACGAGTTTATGATTGAACTATCGCGTTCTCAAAGAGTATAGTCATGAGATTACAGAAGCTATTAATTTAATATTGTTTTAACGTACTTGCTGTTAGAAAATATCTTTAGTAATATGGTATAGCAGTCGCTTTCTTTGTTATATGTTTTGTTTGAAAATTTTAATTTATGCATTACACGATTATAAGTTATGATAAATATACATTTGAAAGTTGGTAAGTCACTTAATTATAATGTTAACCAGGAATTCATAAAAATTTATTATGATATGATACGGCGCCAAATATTAGGATCTTTCTTTCTCGTCAATGCTTACTGACTAAAAATCTGCAACCCTTAGTATCTCCCCTTTGTAACTAGAAAACTGTGGTGAACTCAAACTTCCTAGTGGGGGGAAGAAAATTTTCCCTCAATCCTAAAAGCGCGGAATGGAACGGATATTTTGACATAGAATCAGCCGAGTTCTAAAGGTTAAAATTGCGCATAGTGTGAAACAAGGAATTTTGGAAAGCCCTAATTCCAAAGTTAACAAAATTTTATTTTAAATGCATTTTACCGTCAATTATTGATGGATGAGCGCTTCGGAAGATGTCTTTCAGAGAGCCATCTGGAGTAGAAGCAATTAAAAATAAAAAATAAAAAAAGTGACTGACATTATTATCTGATAAAGTTTACATATTCTTGAACAGGATTCCATAAGAACTGTATGTGTTACTTATGTATAATTATACTAATATTCTATGGATTACTGCATAAAAAGAAATTATTTTGTTATCAAATGCATATAAAATTTTTAAAATATCAGTATAAAATGATTAAGATACATTGTCACACGGGCAGGCTTCAAGATTTTTTTAAGCTACATGTTCAATTCTTTTTCTTGTCAACCAATTATCTTTTCCCTTAATGTTCAAAAGATGCCTTTGAGAGAGCCATCTGAAGTAGAGGAAGCAATTAGAAGCAAAAAGTGATTGATATTATATTCCAATAAAGTTTACATATTCTCGAAGCGGTTTTCATAAGAATGTGTATGAATTATGTATAAATGAAATTATTTTGATACCAAATGCAAAAATAGTATATATATATATACTTTTATCACAAATACACATTGTTTGGCGTAGCATAGCCATATTTGACTCTTGTGCCATAAACGTCTCTTGACTTCGAGGAAAAAATTACAAAATAGTATCATTTGGAGGAAAATGCAGCATCATGTAGGGAAATTTTGCAATATCCATATGACAACATGGAACAAAAGGCTCTTTCAAATATTTCTTTTTTAAAATGTGGCTCCTAAAGATAGTGCAACTGGCATCCCTGTTATAAAAGATTGTGTTATTAACTTCGATCTTAAAAGCAACACGATGAATATTGGCGACGCACCTCACAATTTTAAACCCCATTCAAGGGACCAGGAGCACACTTGCGATCTGAAATTCTACTCTCCATACTTCTACACCACACCAACGGGATAATTTGGAGCCTCTACAGATGTAACGTACATCAACTCCTCTAAATGGCGGTTTTCAACGAAATGAGGACTCGAATCCATGCCTCGATGAAAAAAGTGTCATGACCTTTCGGCTACAACGACCAGTAATTTATGTGAGCATATAATGAATAAGGAAGGAAATAATTTCAACGAAACATATATATTTCGTTTCTCTAAAATTTACATCCAATAGACTTATTTTTTGTAGTTACAAAAGCCTTCCTTCATGTTACTTATTTTTGCTAAGACTATCGGAAAAATTGAATCGGTAGAATTGTTATTCCAATTCCGGATCCGAATCCAGGGTGGGTAATGATGGACGCCTTTGTGACATCTTCTGCATCGTTACTTAGGATCTAAGTCATCGGAACTCAATGAATGTTCATCCAAGAAAGAATTAGTTAAGAAAAATCAAAATAGTTTCTTTCGTATTCTATGAATGACAAAAATTACTATGAATGTCGATAGGATATTATCTTGTGATCGAACCCAAGATTATAACTGAAATTTAAACTTATCTCAATAACAATAAAATTGGATCTGAGTCGAAATTAATATTTATAAACAGAGTCTGTGAAAAATATTAGCTTTTTGATGATCACGTAACTTTCCTACACCAATATCATACATTCTCTTATATTACTAACATTCGATCTCCAACAATATGTTGGTTTCCATAAGACACGGTTTATACACAATGCGAGGTTCTTAAATCAAATAACGTCAATGTAACCCAAAAAGTTAGCGGAAGGGACAAAAAGCGCGAGAATCAAAACAGTTTTATTTTCTCTATCGCGTTTCAGACAAATCGTGATATTTGAAAGATTTCTACAATTGAAAATTATGTATCTTTGCTTTTTTGAATTTAAGACATCATTTGCATTCTTAGAAAACTAATTTTCAATCTTTCAAATGCTCCAAATCAATCAGAATTTTTTTCTTTAATTTTTTTAAAATTTAAATAAAAAATACTTATATTTAGTTATAATATGAGGGGGGGGGGAGGAACCCTCTGATAAACCAAAAAAAAAAGTTCAATTTTGCTATGGTAATACTGTTTTATGACAGATAGCTGTTCTGTTAAATTCAACTGCAATAGATATTCGTTGAATTAATTATAAATCTGAGCTAATATGTGTAAACAGTGTTACCCTCAAACTATAGCGCCTCTTATGTTAAAAAGTTATTCGAGGACTTGATTAGGAAATTGAAAATATCCGATTTTAATTTTCAATAATAATGATAAAAAAGGCGAATGTTACCGATTACAAAGTGTGAAGTTCTACACTGATTAATATATTGCATAGATTAATTATTGATTAATTTTACGTGATTTGTTTTCGTACACCAGTTACATAAAAATAAGTAAAATGAAGTTCCCCCCCCCCCTGTTACTGAATGAATCATTTATGGTCAATGAAATATTTGTTATAGTAATCATTTGGTAAAAATTGATTGACAAAAAGGACGGTTAAAAATAGAGAAGAATCGCTGGGGTATCCAGGGGGTGCGTCACCCGTCTTCATCAAAGACGGTAAAATCCAAGGGAAATAAAAAGAGTACAAGGATGTCTTGGTGTTTTGTATTTGCCTAGAAAAGGCAAGTTTAAAGACTTAAATTTTGTGAGATGCTTAATTCGATTTGAAAAGTAATAATAAATAAATAAAATTAAGTTAAATAAAAAAAAGTAACTTTTGCTGGAATAAACAAATTAATTCAGTGCATCTTAGAGACTAAATTAAAATTTCACATTTTATGCTTCACGAAATAATAATTTGCATTTTGTTATATTTTTTAAAGGTTAAAGAAAATTTATATAACTTTTAATTTATTTCGGAAAAGTTCAATATTAATTTAATTCAGATTCTCTCTTCTGTGCTTTTACTTCACTAAATCAAAACTTATATTTTAAACATCTTTCCAATAATACAAATTTACCATTGCACACAAATAAATTTTTATGAACACACACAAAATATTCCCAAACCGGAGAGTTTACAAGTGGTTAGTTCGTAAGGTTCGCGTACACTTCTGTGAATCATAAGGCTTTCTCCATTATTTACCATTAGTCACAATTTACATGTTGCTACAATTTCATTTCAGAAAGTAACTGTAAATGTTCGCCAAAATTAAGCATTCCTCGCCAAGAGTACGTACTACAGAAAAAAATATGCTGGCGCCATCTGTTGCAGATAGTCCGAAGTACGCTAATAATTAACAAAAATCCCTTTGAAACCTTAAAAAATTGATTAATAACGACATTAAACTATATTCTGGCTACGCTATTCGATAGAGAGAAGTGTATATTTCTAACTCATTCAATTCTGATTGGATCAATAATTTTTTTCTTGTAGAGAATGTGTTCGAACATTTCGTCTCCTATACTTTAACATAGAAAATTGAATATCCATTTTACATAAAGGCAAAATATTGCAAGTTTTCTTGAAAAAATCAAAATTCTAAGAACGCTATTTAATAAATAATTATATTTGTTATATCCATAGTAATTTATATTAGTATTGAAGTATTTTTTCTACCTGAAAATGTGTTCGAACTTTGAGCCCTATTCTTTAACATTAGCCGAGAACAGCCTTAAAAAAACGGGAAACCGTTTAATATGAAATAGCATAAAAAAACAAATATTAAAAACTGAAATCAACTATAAATAATATGGCATGTTATCAGAACAATTTCGCAAACCTTACAGTTTGAATTAAGACTTGTAACAATGCATTAGTTAAAAAGAAACCACTAAAAACAATTTACTGACTCTGTACTGAAAAAAGGTTTGCATCCTTCGACAGCACTGCTTCCGATCTCGCCATCTTTAACTTACGGCTTTCAAGCCGAAGCATTAATTTTTAATCAATTTATAATGCTGATAGCTTACTTTAAAAAACCGAAATTTTCAAAACGATCAGATTGACGCGTCTTCATTTTGGATCCAGAACATTATAGAAACTGCCCTTCATCTGAAGGATCGTATGTATCAAAGGGCGGGAAAGAGGATGCCAGGCACGTTTTCATGACAAACCTGGCAATAATGCATTCAAACGCATATCTTCAATCCATTCTCAAAATTACGGAACTCCATGGTAAGTTGGGAACTGATGTACTCCATTTCCGAATTTTTAATGAATAAGCATCTTTTACCGATTCTACAGGGTTAACAAAAAACCTGTATGGTAACCAACTTCGCGACTCAGTGCTTCCCAAAAAAAAACCTTACGTAAACTTATAAAGCTGATAGCATACAAATTTCACAAATGCTATCATTTAAATATTCAAGAAAAGTTTAATATTCGTAATATGTATTAACAAAATAAATGAAGGTTAAACACACTTAAATTTAAAAAATATTTCGACACTTTATCTTACAACTTAATTAAGAAACAAAAGAACACAATGTACTAATTCCAACCTTACATATTTTTAAACATCGCACTTAGAATTAACACATGGGCTATAGAAGTAATACATTAACCAAAACTAATTTAGAGAGAATCTCTTACACCAGTAATTACGAAATATAAATTACGCATAAACTTTTCGATATATTAGAGCTGCAATAAATAATTTTACTAAATCTTTATCTTCCATATTAATTATTTCTTCAATAATCGACATTTAATATAAGACTTCAGAATCAGATGCAACTAATTATTACTTAATTTCTAACCATATCCGATTTACAGTTCATAAACACAATTTGTTGCTAATTTAAACATTTCGAAGTTAAAAATAAAAGTAAGAACAGTTACCAAGCATAGCATTTTTATTATACTTTTTCTATTAATACTGGAAGCCCACCTCTTCAAGCAGAACGTAAATTTTACATTTTAATATTTTGAATGAGCACATTTATAAAATACAAAAATGTTTGCGAATCCAGAACATTAATCACATAATCAATTCTAAAATAAGAAACTTAATGGTTTTCCAATCAGCAATGTTTAAAAATTAAATTAGGTACACTACTATTCACAGCTAGTTATCTCTGAGAATGAAAATCGCTAAATTTTACTTGACAATTTCGGATCCAATGGCAAAAACAGTATTGTAAACAGTTCTCGAATTCCAAAAGAAAAATACGAATACGGAAATTTTTAGAACTAGTTAAAGCGAGCTTTTGTTATGTTAACGTTGTACTAGAAGGCACACGAGGGGGTTTTTTAAGCTGAGCGGGAAATTCCCTTTCATGAACGATTACACTCGGAGCTTGTCGGAATTAGTTGATATTGTCTTAAGATAACAGCGATAATTTTAGAACTGGAAAGAAAATTATAATAAAAAACTTACTCCAAAAGAGCATATAAGATCCATAACTAAAAATCGGTCGAATAAACATCTTTCCTTCAACATATTGAAATCATTTGAAGTTCATAAGAATATATTTTTTGCAGCAAATACAATCGAAACTTGTTTAACTTATATATTCAATAAGAGTACTCGACCTTTAAATAAAAATGATCATTATTCCGGTTAAATTCCAGAGCGTAAAACGCGTGATACTATGATGGAGTGCTAAACCAATATGCAAAAATCGAGTCAGCAGTTTCTTAAAAAGTTATATGATTGGATACTGCCTTCCACAAAGGAGTGACGTAATGTGGCACCAATCGTCAAGACAACTCGCCAAATATCTAATTTGTGTAACCAACTTTTTTACAAAATGTATTTACTAAGAAACACATAACAAATATATACAATTAAACAAGACAAAATAAAAGTCGAATAAAAATAAGCAACTAGAAATTGTTACTCAATTTTAAATTCAATTATAAAAGTATTCCACGAGGTCATATTACTCATAAAAAGCTTAGGAACAAGGGATCAAAACCAAACCATTAGGCGCTATTTTAAAAATCATTTAAAAAATTAGCGCTTTTTTCCAGTGGAACGTTAATTCCGCGAAAAACGGAGATGAGAAAATCAAAACATTTATTAAATGGTCCTCAGCTCTAATAATTTAATACTTCAAAGTATAAGTATATCTTGTAAAAAACAAAATTTCAATTAAAAAAAACCTAACTATCTTCGAAAATTCATTTACAAAACTGTCCCTTCTCTTTTAATTCGTTAATATCTATTGCACTTTCACTTCTCTTTCCGACTCACGCTAGCAAACATCGTTGCTTCTTAAGAATCAGGAAAAAATACGCAGAAATATTCAAAGAGAGAATTTTACATCAATCTAAAGAGACTAGGCAGCAAGTTACAATTCCATGGGATTCTTTCTAAAAGACAAAACTTCAGTTTCAAAACAAAAACGCAAAATGTCCGTACTCTTAACTGGCTAATAATCCGTTAATATAAACCAATGAGCTTTAGAAACATATGTAAAATAAAAACCTTAAAAATTGAAAAATCGTAAGGTAGCCATCATTGACCAAAGATAACAGGTCGAAAATATCCTTTCGATAATGGGAGGTCAGGCTAAATTCATTACTAACATAAGCGATCAGTTCTTCAAAACAATATTCTTCCAATATTTATTGAATTACAGACATTTAAATTATAATTAACAGTTTCAATTGCTTTTAATCCAAGAAATAAACTTGACAAAACTATTCATTCAATAGGATGAAGAAAATAAATAATTTAAAAACATTGCCTATTACAAATATAATTCATGAGGTTAAATTTAAGATCTCAATAAATTTAAATTCGATTATTAACCTATTATTGAAATCTGACCATAAAATTTTACGGGTAATCTGAGAGGTATCTTCCATGAAGCAAGAACACACACATATACGTACTAATTACTTTGCGAATTTAATTGTTAACCTATTGTGTACTTTAATAATCATCTCAATGAAACATAAATATAATACAGATAATGTATTCATTAAATTAAAAATCTTACCTTTCACGAAATTCGTTCTCATCAGTCAACCACCAACAGCAAACGCACTTTTCGAAGTACTGTGAAGTTTAAAATCACGAGACATGCGCAATGAGTCTGCACATGTCTCGGCGCAATGCTTCTGCACATGTCTGGTATGTGAAGGGGGGAGGAATCATCTCAGCAAAACGACTTTCAATCCCAGCTTAATGAAAGCGTGTAATAAAAAATAAAAAAATTGTGAGAAACAAATTGCTGATCTTGCAGGAATTCCACTTAAGAATTCAATAACAAAATTTGCTTTCGACTCGTTCCCACGCAGAAAAGGTTCGTTGATTGTGCAACAGAAAATTTACGGATGATAAAAGGCCAAAAGGAAATAATGCAAATATTTAAATACGCAGTTTATACTAAAGGATCAATAAAAAAAAGATAAGCCTTTTTCAAAATAGAAAAGTTACAATTAAAAATTCTAAACAGACTAGTTAATTTAAATAATAAAAAGTCTTCAATTTACCATCAAGAAATTATCTGAGAAATCTGAATTCATAAATCTTTCATGCAATTATTTTTAAGATTATCGCCTATTTAAAACAAAAAAAAAAATCAAGGCATTTTAAAACTTCTCAATATTTATATATTATACACAAGAAAATAGGAGTCTGATGAAGAGGACAAGAAATTAAAATTAAATTCACGCTAATACTTTCAAACTAAATTTACAGAATGCCAGGTATCTCGATTATTTTTAACTATTTTATAAAATGTATTCAAAAGCAACGGGCTTTCTCTCCGCGGTAACGGAATACAAATTTTATCTTCCAGTACATTTTGATCATCACCTCTTATATACATCAAATAAAGTAAACTTATCAATTATTGCGACAATAAAATTATTAATGTGAAAAAAACTATTAAAATAGATTATAATGAAATTCACAGAATTAAAAAAAAAAGCCACCACGACCTTTATGATACATCAGTATAAGGAATAGAGGTTCTCGAACAGCGAAAAGTTCACAAGTCACCTCAAACTTTCTTTAAAATCAACTTTCAAACTATTTTAAAAGCAAAGAATAAAGTGAAAACCAGTGACAGGTGCAAGCGCCAGAACTGAGTAAGTGACGAATGTGATTTATAATTAATTCACACTGAAAAACGAGGGCTACTGGCGAAAGACCTCGTAATTTTGAGTCTCGATCAAGTGACGAGGCCAACGCTAATCCTTCAATTTTCCACATCAAGCCAGCAGGAGGACTTCATGCCTCAAACACTGATACCAAGAAAGAATAAACCAAGGTTATTGGATCTTGAAATAAAGCACATTGTCAAGATTCCTCGAACAGATTAAAAGTGTATCAACCCTGCTACACGGAAGGTCTTTAGTATCATCAGGGCTCGAACGCACGACTACAAATGGCTATGCGGATAATTTTTCCAAGATAACATACTTAGTGATATATCCCACTATCTATATAAAAGTCATATATGCGACTTTTAAAAGGCGGATTACATTATTTCTATGGAAAAATTACGACTGCTTTGAGGCATTACAAGACGTTTCTACAAAATAGTATTAAGTTTTAAAATTCTTAAGAATTGTTAGATAATTTGAATTGTATGAAGAAAATATAAATTGAAATCGCAGTTTCTTATTGGCCTTCAACAAGAGTTTCATATGTAAGTTTATGATACAGATTTTTTTTTAAAAAAAAAAAAACATACAAATACTTTCACATCAACGAATGTAGTTAAAATAAAATTCGTGAGGATGACTTAGAACATTCAAAGAATCAAAATAGTTATTTGTCGATATTTTTAGCAAATAAATAGATACTCAGTTAATTGCGTTTGCTTTTTCTCTTTTCCCAATCCGTGCCATCAACACTACCTTTCAAGGAAGACAGACGACCTTTTATGACTTCCCAAGAAGAAATGTCACCCAAGAGTGCGAGGTGGAGAGGGGGGTATTTCCTGTGAAATACCCTTCAAAGTCTGCAATAAAAGACTAGGCTCCATGGGGTACGGCGTCGGACTCCCTGAGGAGTCGAACACACCCTTTTCAAAAGGAAAAAAAGCAATTTCGTTTTGCCTTTTCAAAGCCAATTACTTTCTCTGAGGGCAGGACTTTAGAAGACCCTCTTTTCTTTTGTCAATGATTGTGAGTTCTGAAAATTCTTTGACAATAGAACCAAAGAGTGTTGGTCATTGGCTGTCCAAATGCATTTCAGACAGAGAGCAGAGGGAATGAGTTTCAAAAAGTTAAGAAGAATAAATAATTCTACTTTTTGAAAACTGAGTTATGATTATCAGTCTGGTTTCAAATCAAAAAAATTTCAGAATGTGTCTTAAAAAATATAAGACATTTTCTTTCATACTATTTACCACTCACTATCTTCCTTCGTTCCATTATAAGAAATGTTAGAATAAATAAATAGTCTGAACAATAAAGGAAAAAAAAATATCCCATTAAACGAAATTATATTTAATATTTGCAACTAATAAGAATATTTGATAAATAAATTTTGAATAACAGAAATAAATTAAAAAGGGGGAAATACTGCTTGTATTGTTTTAATTTTCGAGTTCAATAATTTTTTAAGACTAAAAAAAATTGCATCTAGCACACAAACACATGCGGAAAGCTTAAAATCAGCAACGCTTTAAAAAATATTTTATCATTTCCAACAATAAAAAAAAGGTGTAACTGTGTTTGCATTGAAATCTAAATTTTTCTATAGCTTCAACAAAAATTAATGTTTTTATCTACTGCATTTTCAATGAGAATGATTGCAAAAACATTTTAATTAAGCCATTGTTGATCACAAATAATTTTTCATCATCTTTAAAGTTTTTTTCAAAAGATGCAACTGAAACACTTAAAAAATAAAAAATTTAAACTCCAAATTTTTAAACAAGAGCATAATAATAATCATCCCAAAATACAATGAAAACACCTACTTCAAAATTCCTACATACCAGTGTTCATAAATTTGAAAAGTGTTTTTCAAAGGCCTCCACCTTTTCATTTGGCCCCTGCATGATATGATGCAAAATGCGTAAGGCAGAAAAAGAAAAGAAAAGTGTCCAATCTCGAGGGAGTGAATGTAAAGTTTATTGGTGCAAGAGCCAGATATGGCAATGTTAATACCAAACAAGATGTAACTGTGGTCTAGACGTGAAGAAATTGAAAAAAGATAAAAATTGGTTGATAAGAAAGCGGGTCGAAAATAGAAGAGGATCGCTACGGTAACCCGCAGGCGCGTCACACGTGTTTACAGAAGACAGTAAACCCCATGGGTAAGAAAAAGATCAAAAGGGTGAATTGATGTTTCGAAATTTGTACATCAATAAATAGTAAATTAAAACATACTTAAAAATATTTCCATACACATGAATGATGTGTAATTTTTTAAAAAATTAATTACATCACTATCACACATTTTAATATTACTGGTACAAACCAACTATTTTATAACAGTTCAAGATTTTTTTTTTTTTTTTTTTTTTTTTTTTTTTGCTCAACTTATACTTATTTCTAGTACTCCCAGAATGTGCTGAAACCTTCTCAATCCAGCAACGTTCCTCATCATTCGGTATAAACTAATTAAACCTGTTTGGACATGATTATTTGATTTCTCTCCTAACACCAAACATATTTTACTTTAACCTTCCTTTTACTTTTCTTACCCACAATTCTTCTAATTTTTTTTGTTAATTGTCAATTCCATCAAAAGTAAATAAAATTAATGTGAGGAATCACGTTTTCGTAGAGATTTTTAAAATCAGAAATAGATTACTAGATTTTAAGTTAAAATGAAGCTACATACTAGATGAAATTAAAAACTTTCTTTAAAAAATGATGCGGTTTAATTTTTTAAAATTTTTTTCCAGTTTTGAATACGGTAATCAATAAGAAAAACAAAGTTAAATTCAATGTGGTTATTTTAATTGTAGATGTGCAATTATATAAAGGCAATAAGGATTTTTTTTTTTTTTTAAGAATCAGTTAAATTAGAATAACTGCCTTTTTTTTTCTTTCCTTTTTTTAGTGTCTGGAATGAAAAAAAGAAATTGCAAAAATGCAACACTAGAACTACATCCAAGCACAGAATTCTGATAACATTTCTAAGAAACTGGGAAGGGTCATTTTAAAATATTAAATTTGTACAATAAGAAAATTTTTAAAAAATTGATAAATTTTGAAAAAAAAAAATAAAACTTTCAATAATTATTTATGTGAATACAAATTGTTTTTTCCCCTGGAATTGATATTTTCTGTGTATTCATATATAATATACATATATTTATACATCAGGGGGACCGAAAAGTAATCAAATTGTTTGGGGGCTGGCATAAAAATTTTATTTATTGAATACATCTTAAATACTTATACTCATAATAATCAAAAAATAGCACACAATGACATAAGAATGCTGTATGTATCATTGACCTTGATATCTTTCCGTCTCGCAACAACAAAAAATGAAATTTACAACCAAGCTTGAATATAACAACAGGACTTCCTTGTAAATGGGACTATGATAAGACACAAACCAACAGTGAAGCTCAAAGAATTTCCTGCATTTTCAAAAATTGATTACGAGGCGTACTTCGTTACCTCAGTTAGAACCATATTTTTTGCTCAATTTTGTAAAAAGGCACCATCTAGCAATGTAATAATTAAAGCACTATCTTTAGAAATTTACACATATATTTACAAATAAGAAGAAAAACTTACAAATTATTTTTTACACACACATATTCTAGTTTCATAGTCCTAATTGATATAAGAAACATTTAGCTCGAGCCTATTTAAGTATGGCATATACATGGTTTTTGGTAACAATAGTCTGTTTTTACAACATGAAAAGTTGAAATTATCCTGCTTCATACAGTAGAAACAAAAGAAAAAATATAAATGTTTCAATGTTAAATAAATTCTTAAATTTATTTTACTTTTATGAATAACATTTTCACAGAACATGCATTTCTTCTTAAACTAATAACACTTATCAAACTTTAAATAATAATAATATGAAACCAGTTAGAAATTCAAATTTTATTTCCAAGTAACAAAAAATATGTAAGCAGTATTATAATTCAATAATTTTTATTCTTATTACAAAAATAAGTCTTATTTATTACATGATGTTAAAAGTAACTAAATTTTAGATAAAACATATCATTCAATCTGTGACAAACTAAGCGAAATCAAGAGCCTGTTATCAAAAGGTTAACTTAACACACTTTTATTTTCATTTTTTTCTCCCCTTAATTGTAATTAATCACTGGACATTGTAGAAATGTAATATTTTTAAAAAAATTTCAAGATTCTTAAAAGACAAAAGACCAAGACAGTCCATAAACTCCAATAAACTACCAGCATATCTTGTTAACGCAATATTTCTCTGGTAACATTTTCGGATTTGAATATCAAAGGCACCAAGAAAATACGAGTTAATCATCTCCAAGATTATGAGAGAAAAATACCAGGAATGTCCTAGATAGTTCATATAGTCGTGAATGCCTTAGTTGGTTTTATTATCTTTATTATACTCAATTTTATAATTTTCATATATTACAATACAATTCAGTACACTAAATTTATGACACATGCCAGAATAAACAGGAATGAGTTCAATATCTTTGCAGTGTTTTAAAAGAAAATTCAAATAATCTGAATAACTATAAACATGCATTGTTAACCATAAAACTTTTAAACTATAGTTGCAAAACTGGCTAAAGTATAAATTTTTAAGTAAATATAAACCAGTTTTGTAAAAAGTGATAACTAGAGCAGGTGAATCAAATTATTCAGCATTTATTTTGTAATTTATTTATACTGAAGCTGAACATAGTTAAAATAGTATGTCTCAGAAACGATCTGATAATGCAAAAAATCTTTTATCTTCATCTTATAACACATTCTCCACTGTGAGACTAGAAGTGCTGACCCAAAGTTCTGCTAAAAGAAAAAACTACTGTAATGGATTCCCAAGTGAACTAAGTATGAAAATTTTACTGTTGTTATGAAAAAAACCGAATATATGGTTTAACCATATGTAAGCCCAATTTCAAAGAAAGTTCTGCTGAAAAAACGGAACTTGAAGTATCACAACTTGAACCAAAGAATGTTGAAAATATATGGAGCATTATCAGATACTGAATCCAATAAATGTTCCACTGCTTAAGACTTAGATAATTTCAAAGAAATCAAAAATTATTTTAGCATCTAGTTACTGGACTATGAGATTATAAGCAAAGTAAATTTTTGCAGGAAATGAAACAGTTCAGAAACATATTATTTTGCAGAAAAAGTGAAGTCTTTACGTCTGGATAAAAATCTTCAAGTAAGTTAAAATAATTTAAGCAAATTTTTTCAATAGCTGACAAATATCATGCAAAGGAAATCTGAAAAAGAAATTTAAATTGAATTTCCAAATGTTATCCCTAATGTTGCTTAACTTCCAACAATATCATCACCAAAACATATCTTGAAGTCATAGCCGTTCAAACAAGCAATTTAATACAGAAAGTAATTCCCCTTCCCTCACATTTTAAGTTTGGCAATTGCATTTGAGATGGAAAAACATTACATGCCATGTGTTTGGAATAGTAGTTGGAAAACTTCTTGGCTCAACAGGATTAGCTACTACCGCTGTTCTTGATATTAAAGAAAGCTTTAATTTTGCTGTCAGTAAAAGACAAAACCAAGGGGACTGCAGGTCTTAATAGATTCTAACATTGCCATTACCCTAATTTCTGAGACTATAATAGATGATATTAAATTACATGTAGAAAATGGAATGGAAATTTCTTATTATGGAATTAAAATTTTAACTTCTATTTAAAGTCAAGTAAGATAATTCCAAATTCCCTATATAGTAGCTAAATTTGATAAAGGTATTTTAGAGTTGATTTTCTAAGTAAATTCAAACTTTTTTAGTCAAAATTAATAGTAAAAAAACTAACAAATGGAATAATTAATCTCCATGTTGAAAGTAATGTAATGATAGTCTTTTGATGATGCTTATTCTAAAATTAGTTCTAATTAGGTTAATTAGTTAAAACAATACCCATATTGAGCTATAACTTATTATCAGTATCTAAATTGCATTATATTACAAGAGGACAAACTCCTTATGTCAAATATCAACTATTAGTTTCACAATGATTATATATAGCAAAAAGAAATTTCAGTATATGCTAGAAAATATTATTCATCCATCTAATCACAATGGTAATGATGATGATAGTGAAGTTTTATAGGTGCAAGAGACAAATGTGGTCATATGTGCCAAACAAGGTAAATCTGTGATCTAGACATTAAAACATTAAAAAAGATTGATAGACAAAAAGGTCATGTGAGAAAGTAAAGCTTATTGGCACATGAGCCAAATATGGCTATATTGCGCCAAACACTAATTAACTGTGGTCTAGACGAGAAGGAATTGAGGAAAAGACAAATTGGTAGACAAGAAGGACGGTCGAAAATAGAGAAGGATCGCTGCGGTATCCTGGGGGCGCGTCACCCATGTTTACCTAAGACAATAAATCCCATGGGAAAGAAAAAGATCACTAGGGTACCTCAGGGTCATGATGCCCCAACTTGCTTAAAGAAGGCAAGTCCTAGAGGTCCATTGTTATAACCCCCAGGGGCAGGGTGCCCGGCTTATAACCCCAGATGCTGGGTACCCATTTTAGTAGCCTTTAATGACATCCATGAGCTACAGTGAGACTATTCTGTCATTCTCGATCACCACACGAGTCCTAATGAATATGGACCAGTTCTCTTCAAGATATTAAATAAAGATCATCTTTCAAACATGAAGAGATATGAGCTTTTGAATGCATGAATATCAGTATATCCCTTACCTTCAACTGATATTGATTTCAACCACAATTAAGATATTTGAATATTTTCTATAATTCATTTGTATAAATTCTATTTCCCCTGACAGAATGTATGATCGTAAACTCCTTGGAATTTATCTTACCAATATATACTTCAAACATTTCTTATAAGAAACCCTTCATCAATACATTTTTACAAAAACTTAATAAAGCCTCTCCAAGAAAATTAAGCAACTCCAATATATTTTAGAAACAAAGTATTAAATCATAGAACAATCAATAGATAAAAGTATGATACAGATAAAAATAATGTACTAACAATTATGTTATCAAAAATCGTTTTTCCATGAGTGATTTTGAATTATAATAAGACAGATTAAAAGGATGTTTTAGTTATAATAAGGAGAAAAAAATAATTCAAACAAGTTCAATGCTTAAAAGCACTCTGTCAATGTTTTATGGAAGAATAGTATTCTAATAAAATTAACTACATTAGATTTAGTTTCAATTAACTATAATTCCAAACATCATATTCAGAGAGAAATTATAGCATTGTGCTCTAGAGAAACTATAACACGTTATAAAATTTGCCTAGAAAATTGAAAAAATTCATAAAATGTTGATTTCGAAAGGAGAAATGTTATTTTCATTTATTTGCCTTAGAGGTATTTGTTTTTCCACTATTCTAATGCACTCAAAGAAAGAATTAATAAATGACTAAAGCAATATCTTTATGTTTTATTCATAAAAATATTGCAGAACTGGTAGAAAGTTTACCAAATGATTTTTTCTGAGTATAAATCTGTGATGCAATATAATTGAAATTTGAACACTTATTAAAAAATTAAGTTTCAAACATTTTAATTCAGTTAAAGAAACAATATTTTGATTAATATTCCAATAGTTCTTATGTTTAAATTTTATAAGTGAAACTTAGAAAAGAAAAAATAAACTAATAACACTTATGATGTAAAAAAAAAATAACTCATTAGATTACAGTGATTAAAATTTCACAATTTTTGTTTCATGAAATAGCAATTTACATTATCTTTTAAAGAATAAAATAAGAAAATTTAATTATTGAATTTTGGATAAATTCAACATTGACTTCACACAGATTATCTCCTCTATTTTCATTTTACTGAATTTTAAGCTTATTTTTAAAATCATCTTTTCAATGACAAAATTTAAATAAACACACTCCAAATATTCCAAAACTATAGTTTATTATTGGTTAGTAAGTATGCCTCAGAAAATTAAAACTTTCTTCAATGTTTAATAATGGGCAGGTTAACAAATTGCTATGATTTTTTTCAAGAAAGAAACTAAATACCAACCAAAGATAAGCAATAGTAATCTAATACATTTTTAGAAAGAAAAAAAAAATCAGGCACCATCTGTCACAAATAATCAAAAATAAAAATGCAATAATTGACAAAAATTTCAAACATAAAAGAAAATTATTTACTTCACAAAACTTTATTCTGGCTATACTATCCTAATGAGGTCAGATTATATTTCTAAACTACTCAATTATGCTTCAATCAATGAGTTTTTTATTTACTTCACATAACTTTATTCTGGCTATACTATCCTAATGAGGTCAGATTATATTTCTAAACTACTCAATTATGTTTCAATCTATGAGTTCTTTAGTGTTTGAATACAGCTTGATAGCCATGTTTGAAGTGCTTCGAGTTATTTGCATGATAAACGAGTTACATGTTATCCGCAAAACAACAAATATCTCTCAACGTTAAAAACTGTAACAATCCACAACTATGCGAAATTCAGGCTTAGAAGAACAATAAGAGAGCAGTAAATTAAATACGAGAAGCTTCAAAAAATGGCACTAAGTCATGCGATGTTTATATAAAATGGAATTGAGAAATACAAAATAATACTCTAATAAAGATGTAGAATATCAAAAATAGTTACAACAATCTCTCAAACGTAATCCATAAACAAAAATTAGCCTTACAACAATCTCAATAGTTACAACAATCTCTCAAACTTAATCCATAAACAAAAATTAGATTAAATATGCTACTTAAACTTAAATATATAAATAAAAAAACTTACCTAGTCGCAAATGAAATCACACTTGCCGCCAGTTTCTTCCTTAACATGAAATGCAAACAAATCAGGACATGAAATCTCGCTTTTCTTTAGTGGCAACGATGAAAGGGTTGCTGGTAAAATACTTCTGGCTTCTTTTAAAACAATGCCAAGTTAACCGCAGGACGTTATTCAGACAAGTCGTGCTGTGAAGTTGTTGTCATATGTGACCACTAGTTTTGACAAAAAGGTTTTTTTATTTTTAATTATAATGTATTAGAATTTACTAAAATTGCTTAAAAGATTTGCCGTCCTCGATGCCATATTTTAGAGAAGCGAGGTCTCATACAGAAACGAGTGAAATGAAAGTGATTATTGTGTGGATTTAAGATTAATTTTTATATCAAAATTAAAATGTGAATTTCATTATTATTAATATAGATTCAAATATAAGGCTATTACCTCAAGCTAACGTACAATGTAGCATTAGTTTCTAAAGAAGATTAATGAGATTGAGGTCCAACAGTGACATATGAGAATCAAAATCCGAAGAGTTGCGAGTTTTCAATATTTTTAAAACTGGGAAATGTTGGTGTGACCTAAAGCAGCTCTAGGTATTTTAGCCGATGATGGTATTTCGGCAGATTACGCAAGCATATTTTAGAGTGGTAACTCATTGAGAATTTCTGCTTTATCAATTTCCAGTTTTTTTAACATATCTGATGGATTACTTAGATTTTTTTTGGCGTGGCAGAGGGGGAATCTTTCATTAGCGAGGTTGAAGATTTTTTTTTCGAAACATGCCACACTGAGCAATTAACATTCTAATGTGGCAGTCACCCTGTAGAGATACGTAATATACGATGACGTAAAAAAATTGACATGAAAAGTGAAGTAGCGTAAAAAGACTTCTGCCTTCGCGACGTAAAAAAAGTTCTAAATTATACCTTAAAAATAACTGCAAGGGAAAAACATGAATTATTTTCAACAGTAAAATGTTTTCGATTGACTTGTAATTCCAAAGCGGTTATTTTAAAGTCTTCAATAAATTCTTCCCCTTGTCCAATTGCAAAAAAAATTATATTAAAATATCCTGCAAGTACCTGAGCTTGTTCCCAGGGAAGTCTACAAAACAGGCAGCAGCATTTTTTCATTTTGATTAAGGAAAATAATGTAAGCTAGATGTAATTAAAAGTAAAACAAATGCTAAATATCATTAAAATTTAAGAGAAGATAAATTATTAAAAACTGAAAATAAGATAATTTATATGAAATTAAACTTGAAGCAAACCATCAATTATAAAAGTGAATATATATTAAGCTAAATGGAATTAATATTAAGCAAACGATATTTTGTTAAACTCGATATATTTAAGTTAATTGTAACTGAAATTAAAGGAAACAATAAATTGTTTAACTGAATTTAAAGAGAATGTTATTGTTCTCTTCAAATACGAATCATTTGATTAAAAATTTTGCAGAAGTTAAAGCTAGATGAATGATATGCAATGCAGGAATAAATTATCAACTTTTATGGAATTCATGACATAAGTGTTAAAATTCCGTTACCGATAGAACAAAATATAAGTATTGTAGAGTTATTTGCGACAAAAAAAATTTCAAACACTTGTAACTAGTTTCTATAAACCTATTTAAGAATATATGCAATAAAATATTTTAAAAAAATTATTTCCATCTTTCTTTCTTTTTTTTTTTTTTTTTTTTGCATTGATTATTTAATAATATCAAATTTGCTGTTATAAAGGAACGGTTTATGGGGCTAAATCGAATTTTTAACAAGTAACGTGCATTACTTTAATAAAGTTTCTTTACAGGTTTTGCTCATTATATTCGGTGAGAAAATTTAAAAATAATACACACTTTTCTATTGTTGATTGTTATTACGAGAAATTAATTTTTAAAAAGAAACGAAACATAAATAAGAACCGAATCTTTAGATTTTAAAGCGTTGCTCTTTTCTATCATTCAGAGTCGAATAATCCATAAAACTAAAGTTTATTCTGTCCTATACATATTTTGGATCCTTCAAATAACATGATTTCGATTCTGATAGACTCCAGAAGAGTCGGAAACATATTTTATATCGAATATTATCAACTTAAATTATTTCAAAAAATTTATTACATTCAGGAATATCTATTATTATAAGGATTGGCAAATTTTTGTATTGAAAGCAGGACTATCTTGTTTATTATTAGAGTGAAGATAATAAAACAAATAATCAATCAATAACAGTCTAATTTCAATTTTGGGTACAACATATTGCCGTAAATCTGTGCTCAACAATGATGTTCGTGAAGCTTAAATATCGCTTACATTTCAACAATCACCATCTCAAAGAATTG
This sequence comes from Nephila pilipes, assembly GCA_019974015.1. Lineage (NCBI taxonomy): Eukaryota > Metazoa > Arthropoda > Arachnida > Araneae > Nephilidae > Nephila > Nephila pilipes. The sequence goes on from BMAW01083436.1 coordinate 20,584, forward strand.
TGACAAACAGTTTTAATAAATGTTAAGCCTACCTTGAAAGATTTCAACAAAGGTATTATTTAACTTTATATTTTTTTATCAATACATTTTATTAACACTTTCTGTATTTGATTGTTTACAAAACTAAGATAAAATTTGAAATGGGGATAATTTGTAAAATAATTCTCACAAAATATATTTTCTTATTTATAAGAAAATATCTATAATATTCTTTTCCTCCAGGATCAATTCAGAACTGGTAAAAGAAAAGTGGTAAAATCTCTTTTAGAAAAGACGTACCTTCGGCGAAAAAAAAAAAAGGGGGGGGGGGGGGAAGGACCAGATCTTAACTTTCCGGATTTTTTTACCCAATCTCACTAAAAATCTATTGAGAATCTGAATTTTGGGTCATATATTTGCCCAGAAGTAAATTAAAATTAATAATATATAACATTAAAAATAATAACTTAAAAATACAAAGATATAATTGAAGGAATTTTGTAGGAATTCCTCTAACAAAATCAATCGACAATGAATGTAATCTTCAATAAAGTCACCCCCCTCCCTCTTCTTAGTACCTCATATTCTTTTTTAAAATTAAGCTTAAGCTCTTAAAATCGTAAGTATTAAAAAAACAACGCTGTCAATATATTTTATCATTAATTTTTCATTTATAATGGCGAAAACAGTTTGATGAATGAAACACATCTAAGCTCAACAAATGGAGGACTTGGTATTAAAAATGCCATTGTTTGTTCAATTAATTGATAAATTTGCAAAATTATATTTTTAAAAATCGCTTCTGTAAAAGATGCAAAAATATAACAATAATATTGATTGATATCGTACAAATAATAGTTTGTTTATTTTTAACTATTATTTTTAACTAATGTTTAATGTATGTATTTTTTCAAAAAAGAAGTGAAAAAACCTTCTATAAGCACTTTTTTTTTTCTTTCTACGATACTCAGGTAATAAGAATTTTCGTATTATTATCATCGTTCTAGAAGCAACACGAGGACTATTGGCGATGGACCCCGGTCAAGTGACGAGAACGATACCTCAGCTGGCAATCCACTCACCTAACTTCCACACCACGCCAACGTGAAGTCTTTGAACACGGCGGGTCTTTAGTAGCATCAAGGCTTGAACCTGCGTCTCGAAGTAAACTGCCAGCCGCGAATCCATAACCATGACCACTAGGCTAATGCGGCCACGTTTCCATCAAGTAACTTTTTTTAATGATTAAAGATGTGGAAGTAAAGATAATATGAGGATTACACAACAGGTTTTATACAAATTGCTTATTTATTATTCCCATTTTTAGCTCCTAAGATGTAATGAAATTTAGCTTTTTTTTCCCTTAAAATAACAGTCCTCTATTTCAAGTATATAGAAGTGAAAAAAAAATGCACAAAAAAAATCACATTTGTTTATTAATAATCCTACTTTCGATAAAACTCAAAACTATTTACAAATTTTCTAAAAGTATTTTATTTAGGTTCTTAAATGCCTTTTTGGCATGAAAAGAAAATCAAACCTTTAAAATCTTAGAAAACCTGATTACAAAACACAATGTAAATATAGAGTTTAATTAATTTCTCCCAATTTGACAATAATTTTATACAAATCATCTTAATTAGAATATTTCAAATTTGTCTCAGTTGTGATAAAGTGTTTTGCCTCTTATATGAAATGGGTACAATTACATTCTTATTTTCGATTTAAGAATAACAGTAATTGATTTAATAGCACTTAATTTATTTTTTATCATCTCAACAACAAATTCTTTCCTATTAATAATTTACTTAGAATGTAAATTATAATTTTGAATATGGAAAAAAATCCAGCTATTGGTCTTGTGACTTCTTAATTCAAATGTTCACTCCTTTTAATCAAATATATCATTTCTTTTATCAGAATCTGAAGAAATTGTTCATTAATCGTATTGGTAAGAGAATATTTTAAGGAAGAAAACTGAGAAAATCTAGAGAAAAAAAGGGTAGGAAAAATTTTTGAAATTTTAATTACATCACAGCTCTGAAACACTTTTTGAAGCATTAAAAACTGCAAAAAAAAAAAAAAAGCAGGAAGTAAGTTATATTTATGAGGACAAACTTTTTAAATTAATATAAGTGTTTAATTGTAATTGCGCTTTGCTTCAATCATCTACTTTTTAAGTATATGACTTTAGAAAAATCAGCCACTTTCTGTCTTTAAATTCTACTAATGCGAGTATGCTATTTCCCCTTCCATAGTAAATTAAGTTTGGGTATAATTTATTATTTTTCGTGAATGTTTTTTTTAAACAGCTGTGATTTCCATTGGTTGTTATCCATTTCGTTCCGTTTGTCAACCATTTAGGGGTGGAGATATTTTTGCATTTGGAAAACTTATAAGATGCTTGAAGGTGTTTATCTTAGCTATCATAATTTTTTTTAAAAAAATTTAATATTCCTTAACTGTAACATTTTCATCTTACCAGTTCCGATTCCTGGATTCCTGTGGAATATAAGAATATTAACCCTTTCGCTACCGGAGGGGGTAAACAGAAGTGCTTCTCTGAGCCCGCGGCTTGTTAACACGGAGTGTTTTGCTGTGCCCAAAAGATTTTAGATACTAAGCCTAATTCGTGAAAAAAATTCCTCTAAAATCGGCTATTCATTAAAATATTTTGGTATTTACATATATTATTTAAAATGCATTAAACTTAATATATACAGAAGAAAAAAAGATTTATTCGAAAATTGAATGTTTTATACATAAAATTACATAAAAAATCATACTTTTAAGAAAATACAAAATATATTTACATATGTTACATAAATTTCATGGTGTAATGATGTACCATTATATAGAATATATAGATAAAAAGATAAATCTCATTTTGCTGTATGGTATATTTATAACAAAAATTCGATGCATAGTACAACGTCACATGTTTTGCACACATATTTTGACGCTTTAAGCAAAATTTTGAGCAAACGGCACATCTTAGTCCCTTTTTTTTTTTTTTTAATTTAATACCTATGTACAGATTTGGATTATTTTCGCTAACATTGTTGTCAGATTCATTCGTTATTTCGCAAATCACAGTATCAGATAAATACTTTCTTTTCGTCATGACTGTCGCTACAAATAAAAACCGAGCCAATGAAACGAACAGCTGAAAACATCTGCTACCAAAAGCCATAAAGGGCTATAAATTCTCCTTCGAACTTCTAAGAAGCAAGGAGGAAAGAAAAAAAGCAAACCGAAAGCAAGTGCACCCTTTAAATCATGTCATTACATTTAAAGAGCCGCACCGAAACACGTGCTTTTAACAATTACCCCCTCCTGGTAGCCAGAAGTGAAATCCAAGCCCATATGACCAAGGTCAATACTCCAAATAACCTATCTATATAGATTTCGCAGTATTGTAACGTCATATAGGAACATTAAAAAAATCAAATAAAACTTTCTCAACAAGCGTATCTCTATTGATACGTTGGGCCATATAAGACACTCACGGAGCGTACCGCCCGTGATACGCTGGACACAGGAGAGCAAAGGGTTAAAAGAAGACTTTTTAAAAAATAAAAAGGAAATGTATCACTATGTGAGCCATATTTTTGAAATTATTCCAATTTCAAAATGTATCTTGTTTTTGTAAATAATCAAATGCAGGAAGCATAAGTAACAGAAAGCAAAGTTAATATAATGCATTAATAAAAAAATAAAATTTAACAAAACCTTTGGTCAAAACTTTCAAATTTGGCGTAACATTTGTTGCCGTTCTGTAAGAAGATTATTTAAATATAAGTGATATTTAGGTTCCACGAATTTTATTGTGGAGTAAAGATTTGTAGCAATATGTTGTGCCCAAAATTGAAATCAGACTGTTATTGATTGATTAATTGTTTCATTAACTTCACTCTGAAAAGCAATAAGAAAGTTTTTCGCGCAAAACTGAAAACAATAACTTTACCCTTGGGGGGTTGCGATTCTATGATTTAAAGTTGAGTTTACAAGGAACTGCAATAAATGCAATTTTTTACGATAAGAACAAATAATTAATTGATTAGTTTACATCGTACATACTTCATTATTTGGAAATAAATTTTTAACTTCTCATTTATGTTTAATCTTTCTAACACATGGATCAATAAGTCCCGAGACTAACATTGAAAACATTTTTTTTGCAAAATTTTTTTTTATTCATCAACATAATCACCTTTTAGGGTGATACAATCGTTCCAACGCTTTTCCAATTTTTCAATACCATGTTTATAAAAAAAATTATCTTTCACTTCAAAATAAGCTTCAGTTTCAGCGATGACCTCCTCATTTGAGCCAAATCTTTTTCCCTGGAGCATTTTTTTAAGATCAGCAAAGAGCCAGTAGTCACTCGGGGCTAAATCTGGCGAGTATGGGGGGTGGGAAGCAGATCAAAGCCCAATTCGTTCAATTTTGCCATTGTTTTCATCGACTTGTGGCAGGGTGAATTGTCTTGGTGAAAAAGGATTTTTTTTCTCTGCATGTGCGGTCGTTTTTTTGCGATTTCCTCCTTCAAACGCACCAGCAAGTCAATATAATAATCACTGTTGATCGATTTACCTTTTTCGAGGTAGTCAATGAAAATCACGCCATGCGTATCCCAAAAAACTGACGCCATGACTTTGCCAGCTGACTGCTGCGTTTTCGGACGGCTTTCGCCAGCTGTGCGCCACTCAGATGACTGCCGCTTCGACTCTGGAGTGTAGTGATGTATCCATGTTTCGTACATGGTCACGTAACGACGCAAGAAATCTTTTTTGTTGCGAGTAAATAGCGATAAACAGCTTTCTGAATCATCGACTCGTTGCTGTTTTTGTTCCATCGAAAGCAATCGCGGCACCCACTTGGAAAAAACCTTTTTCATGCTCAATTTTTCATGAAGGATAGTAAATACACTTCCATATGATATCTGTGTCATCTCAGCAATCTCACGGAGCTTCACTTTACGATCTTTCATTATAATTTTTGTCACTTCACTCACATTTTCCGGTGTAACGGCTTCCACAGGTCTACCCGAGCGTTCCGCGTCATTTGTGTCGGTACGACCACGTTTAAACTCGGCAAACCACCGACAAATCGTTGCTTTTGATGGACAAGAGTCCGGGTAACATTTTTCAATCCATTGTTTCGCTTGCACGGTGTTTTTACCCATTAAAAAACAATGTTTTATCAGAACACGAAACTCGGTTTTTTCCATTTTTTTAAACAAACTACAAAACGACTTTACTCCAACCTCGATAACTCAGCTGTTTCTGGTCCGATCGACTTAAAATTTTGACACGTTTCAAGCAAAGGTCAGTACTCTAGAAAGACCTGGTTACTGGTTTACTACGAGCGCCATCTCTGGGTTAGTCTTGGAACTTATTGATCCATGTGTTATCAGTGGTTTTAGAAGAAATTCATGTTGTATAAAAATGTTATCGCGGAAAGTTTTATAAATTTAACAAGTAGTTTTTAACATAAAGCTTTCAAAATTTTCTTTCACTTAGATTGTATAAATAAGAATAATTTCATACTTTCATATCGCAAAAGAAAAAAAAATATTACCAATGCATATAAAACCATACCTAAAAATAGTTCAGTTCAATATTTCTATTATCAATTAAAACCATGAAACTACTTTAAATTTATTTGTAAGTTATAATGCAATTTGCGAATAATTTACACACAAGTAAGTATCCGTAATTTGTTTGAACAGTACAAAAATGTATTAAAATTATTTACTAATATTAGGATTACTGATGGACAATTTTTGTGATTTTACATAAACACAATATGTTCAAATTATGTTCCATTGCATTACCTAAATTTAGGAAGAATGTGTGTATTAATTATTACACTGACAAATGGTGTCTATTTACAAAATTGAGCTGAAGAAAAAAAAAAAACCTTCAACTTCCAAAAAAAAAAATTATTTAAAATTTTAATTATTTTTAAAATATTTTAATGTTTTAAAATTCTCACTACAGTAAATTTTAATATTTTTGAGTTATATTTTTCTTAATTTCGTCGATTTTTTATTCACAATTCAGTGCGTGTGTTTGGTTCTATTAGTGTTTTTTACAGCTTTGTAATTATTTTATTCTATCAGACGTTACGAAAAACATTAAAAAAAACAGTTATACGTAATTTTTTGGCGTTTTTTAAAAAGAAATTATGTATCAAATCCTTATGGTATGAGTAGAATAATTTGATACATTATACTGATAGTAAAAAAAGACTTGGAATTGTAAATGCATGACAGTCGTGAAAAATTAGAAGCAAAAAAAAAAAAAAAATTCAAAAATTTTAAAAGTCAATGAAATAATATGGTGCACTCTGCGAAAGATAGTTATGATAATGCGCTAAATAATACAGCTGGAACTATGAAAGATTGCGCATAAATTTATAAAAGTTCTAAAATTAAAATAAGGTGATATATATTTTTTTCTTTAGTATTCTGTCAGTTTTAGGGTACCATTTCCTCTTAAGTTTGCATGCGTAAGTTATTCAAAAATGGAAAAAATATACTTAGAAACTGCATTCAACTCATCCTTGTTTGATAATTTCTTTACATAATAGCGGTAAAAAAATAAATCTTTATCAAAAGTTTCAATTACTTCGCAAAA
>BMAW01083443.1:0-14723 GCA_019974015.1 Nephila pilipes
TGCTCACGGTCGTAAACTCGCGGCTGTCGTTGTTTCCGTCGAGTCGAGGTTGCCAGTCATCATACCACTGTAGACTCGCCGTGAATAGAGACTAATTTAGGTGAAACCTTCCATGGCTAAATGTACTCCTGTTGAGATGATTTGGAAATCTGAAGAAAGGAGAGCCAGTTTAGATGTCGTCCTCGCTACTTGATCCAGGTGCAAAATTAAGAGCCCCGTTTATTTCTATTTTCTTTTAAGTGAGCCATTAATAAACAATTAATCTACCAATCCCCTTCCAAATGGATCCCAATAGATTGTTGATCCACAACTTTAGTTGATTAGCGTGAATCTAGTAACAAATGATTCATTGTTTATTGAGACGTCACAACGTAAGGAATATTAGTGACATAACACATAGTTTTGAACCGCAGTTAAGTTATAAAGACACGAGATGTGACACATCCCTCTACAAACTTCCACTAAACGTCACGGAGGAACTTGGAACCTCGATATATTTATATTTGCTTCAGCCTCGCTGTAAGACGGGTCTTAATCCTCCTAGAGTTTTTCCTTTTTTTTCCATTTCTTTCTTTCTTTTCTTTTCTTTTCTTTTTTTTGGCAAGATATTCCTAAAACGTTCCTTTTAAGAGAAGCTACCGGTCGCGAAAATATTTCTCTTTTGTTTTACATCTTCTAAAAAGAAAAAAGACTTCTTTCCCTTCCCCTTTTTTAAGACGTAGGTGTACGGCAACATCTCCGTTTAGAGGGTATTTTTATAACTGAGTCTGATGTCTTTTTCTCTTAGACGAAACTGGGTGATTACTCGTTTATAGCAGTTGTTTCAACTTACGCGAATCTTGTATGAAAGGACGTTACGTCGTTTGGGTTTCAGATTATACGACACACTCAGTTGGAAATTATGCAGCCGAGAATACGAATCTCAGTAAAACTACAGACAAATTAAGGGGAGGGGGAAATAACGCTTGAAAGAATTGGCGTTTAAATGTTAAGAATATTTGTTTGCTTGAAACAAAAGAAAATTTCCTTTTTTATGGTCATTTTTAAATTAAAAATAATTAATTTTGGTATCCCGATTTGAGCTAGGAAATAGCATTGGGCCCATCAATAACTCATTTGATTACAGACGTTTATCACCAACATAAGAACTTCAAAACAGCGAACTGTAATTTTATATTTATTCACATTACAGACCCAAGATTGCCTCAACACTCACGACGGCTTCTTGCAAAACACTATATAATTACACTAACGTAGATGGTATGTGGCGTCAACAAGCCTCCCATATTCGTTGATGAACATGAGGCTAAGAAAACAGAAGCACATTTTCGTGTTTTAATAAAATAATAATTTGTGCATTGTCGGCTTCTCTAGACTCATATAGCCTGGCTCTGGGGTTTCCAGAATTCACGTTTAGCATTTATTGACGGCCTTAGAATAGTGATATTGCAATGTAATAGGAATCTCAAGTAGGAATGTCAAATAAGAGTATAATTATCGAAGATGAAGAGAAAGCTAAAAAAGACAACCTTACAGAGCGTTCTCAAAGCACTGAGGCAACAAAAAAGTTTGAAAATGTTTTAGGAGGAAGCAACCATCAAGCACCTGGTAGTCATTAACAAGTTAGTTCTTTCTGACGTCCAATCAGGTAACAAGTTCTTGGAGTAGAGAAAATGAAAGAAATTTTCCTCCATCCAAATTTCTTTCAATTTCACGATTGAGACTACTGCTTCCCAATTGAATTACTGAATTCCGTACCACCCCTTTCACCACTTCCTCAGACACAGCTCGCAACCTACAAAAAATTTTCATGATAGAATTCTAAGGCTTCGATTTGAATTCAATATAACTTTCATCAAATTCTTTTTTAATTTCCCTTAAAATTTTTAATATAAAGGGTACTTTTCTCTTTTTCTTCTGAAGAACACAAATAGCGTTCCTGATCAGTAGGTTGACAACATACTAGGAGTGCTAAACGCTAAACTTTATTTATTTTCTTAGCTGCAATTATTTTCCTCAAATATTAACGCATCAAATAATTAATAAAAAAAACCACGCAAGCGGATTCTTATAATTTTGTAAACAATAGCACTCGCCCCCGGAAAGTTATTTTGATAATATAAAAAAAGAATACAGAAATATATATGAGAAAAATCAAAGAGTTCTCTGAATAAGGTTTGAACTCTATTAGAAGGATATATTACACCTCATAATACGTGTTTCATTTCCTCTCTTTTGATCTTTGTGAATAAAAAATATGAATTAAACAAATATGTTATCTCCATTATGATATTGGCAATAACTATTGTAGTAGTATTTATTTATGGAAAGATTTTTGTAAAATGTGTCTACAATAAGTAACTTGAGACAATTTTCTTTCAGATAAAAGTTGAGAGATTGAGAAGCACATTCACTAAGAGGGAGACTCACCACTCGAAAGAGATAAGAACCTTGGATGATGATCGAAGGAATGGGGGAAATTCCGTGACCAGAAAAAGGCTTTGGAATATCTTGAAAGGCTTCATCTTCATTTTTTGCTTTTCTTGTTTTTTGTACCAATCAGTGAAATTTTGTGTTCTCTATTACGAGTATCCTACCACCACTAGCTTTGCGGTTACGACTCCGAAATTCATAAAGAAACCGGCTATAACATTTTGCAATGACAGTCCGTAAGTACCTTTGCTAATTGTGAACACGGTGGTCTAATGATCACTGTCGCTAACTTTTGGCGATCTATCTCATCGAGTCAGGATGTCACTAAAGACACGCCGTGTAGTCTGGCTTGTGCACGTTAAATCTGTCAAGGTCCCAAGTCATCCAGTAACATGGTGTGGAAGCTAAGAGATGGTGGTGCCAGCTCATGAGAGGTGGTGGTGCCAGCAGAGGGTGGTCGCCCTCATCAGTTCACCAAGGCTTTAAATTACTAGGTCCGTCGCCAGTAACTCTCCAGTGTTTCAAAGTGTGACACCAATAAGCAATAAATCAAAAAACTCTGCTAAATGTATGTAATCTTTAGTGTAGCAGAGTGATTTGGAAACTGCGGTACGCTTATCCGTAGAGATTCATCAAAATTTTCCAGATTATGCGAGCAGCTTTCAAAAAATTTACTTCACCGATTAGCCTCGAAGAAATATTTTCAACACAAATAAGAATATTAGGGGACTTAGTACCTTACAAAATCAAAAGTAGAACATTTTGACAAACTTTTTTCAATTCTTCATAAAACAACAATTTTTGCTTATTTCAGCATGAAACATTGCCAGTTTGTGTAATAAAGTGCATAGTTTAAAATATTGGGTCAAGTTTTGCTATTAAATTAATATATTTTCTTATACAGCATGAAATATGCGTACAAAAATTTGAAAAATAAATTAGCTTACCTTACGTTACCCACAAGATAACTTTTGAAAGATGTACAGTAGAACCATAATTCTTATACCAAATTAAAGCTAAATAATGACCTTATTCTGTAAACCTCAAATTTTAAATTTACCTTTCATTAAAAAAATTGAAAATAATAAAAAGCATTTGTAGTTTGTATTTATAACTTTTTTTCATGCATGCGTTATAAAATAAAATCTAATCATCCTGTTAATAAAAATCGAGGTTCAGAATAAAGATTTACAAGTACAACACCTCATGTAAAATTTTAGTTGCATGTAAAAGACTTTTAATCCTGTGGGAAAGTAAAATAGCAAACTGAGAAAAGAGGTTTGTTTACATTACAGACACATAGAACAAGCCAATTTTAGACATTTACATTTTGTTGCACAGGACGTAATAATTGTCGGATTTGACGCGATTTGTTTTAAAATGCTCCTAACATTCAGTACCATTTTTAACCAAATTGAAAATCACCCAGAAGGCAAAGGCGCTAAGTTCCCTAAGAAATTGATGTAAATCTTGAATTTCACCAATGCAAAAAGGTAAGAAATATCAAACCCTTCTATTTTGCCCAATAGCTGCGGTAAACTAGAAACTAATAATATTGAAAACAGTTACAATGGAATAACAAGTGCTATTCTTAATCATGAGTTTACTTTATATTCATTTTCCTTAGATGTAAATAAATGGTATGATAAAATACAAACTATACTTGATATTTGCCAAAGATAACATTTTTAAATTGTTTTCCTCCAAAATAATAGAATGAAAACCGAATCAACTAAAAATGTATGGGTATTCTAGTGATATATGAGTTTAAAAGGGATGAGTATTATTTAAAATAATATTATAAGATTCAATGAAAGTGCACCTTAAATTGTAAAATAACAGTACCAAATGACTCTCGAATGAAGCCTTATCGAATCGGAAATATTTCGACCTGAAATTAAATTTGTGTGCGGAACAAAAGAGGTGGGTAAAATCAATTCTCAGTACCATTAATTTTAAGGTGCTGTGTTGGGTATATTTTCAAAACGACATAACAAGGTAAGAGGTGGAAGAAATCTTTATCTTGGGATATTCTGAGAAGAAAGCAAGAGAAATTAATGTTCAGAATGATTTCAGTAAAGTTTACACAATGCGTTATTAATAAAAAAATTAATGTAAAGATACAGCATGTAGTTTTCAAAATTTTTAAAAGAAAGCCTCATCTATTGATGTTCTTTAGATTCTTTCATAATACTTTCTCTACTTAAAGGGAAATGAGATTGCGCAATACTTCGAATAAAATTTACTTGATATTTTTATCAATCCTTTTACCTCATGCTTTTTGAATTTTCCCTTTCAGTGTCAACCGGAAGTTTTTCTGTGAAAGTTATCCCCATCTCTGCAGAAAACCTAGAAATATTACATCGCATTGTGAAGAGTTTCCTTTTACATGCACTGGAAACACTTCAAATTTGCTGGTTAGTGATTTTTGTCTATTTTATGCATTTTCAAAAATCATATTTTTATTCATGCATTCAAATTCGTGACAAATCTCAAAATTTTCAGGATTTTCGTTACAAAATCACAGTTTTTTATATTATTTATTACCACAACGAGAAAGTATTATTTTATCCTAAAATTCGGGTGACCGAGGCAATCAAAAAGTCATGGTTATGGGCTCATTACTGGCTCCTATAGGGTCGTTGGATTCAATTCAATTTAAGAAGAGCTTGCAGAAAAAAAATTCGCCATAGAGAAAACTAAGCTTCAAAGTTTTCTCATTGTGTTGAGTGGAAATTGGGATATTGTGTCGGAATGTGGTTCAAAATAACGAGGTCAGTTGCGAATAGGTCTTGAGTTGCTCTTAACCAAGGTTATCCAACTCAAACCCTCTTCAACATGACATATTTTTATCTGAGTTGCAAAATGAAGACTAACTATAAGTATAGTTTTCATAATAAAAACTTTTATTTCGAAAAGTATGTATAAAAAATACACAAGAACAACAGTAATATTAATGTTTTTGTCTTCCGACAATTGAGTGTTTTCTCTTCTATCTGTTTTTATCAACCTCAGGAGAAATTCTGTTGTAGTAGAGAAATGTAGTGATTACTTTTAAATATGACCCAAGGTCAGTAATTCTAATTCTGAAAGGAAACTTATTTCTTTACATAAGTGAAAATAATTGCTCTCATCGATAAGTACTTCAAAACATAGAAATTTCTTCATAAGCAAATTTTCGAGTGTTCTCAAAACTTGGAGATAGACCTTCATATTTTTGACACGCCAACCTCTCTAAATCTTGCCTTTAATTCTGAATGACACTGTATCTCAATTACTTTCCTATTTACATTTAATTATGTACTTACTCTAAATATAATGAAAAAAAATTGAAAACAACCAATAAAACTTAGTTTCTAACAAATTTAAAATTTTCACATCGTGTTCGAAATTCATTTCTATGTCTTAATATTTTTAAGCCGTGCCTTTTCACCATCAGTTTCTTTGCTCATTTCGCATGTGGAAAAATGCATTAAATGTGCATTTTTAATCGCTTATGATCTGATGCAATAATCCGATCTTTTTCTTGCTGTTGTAAATTTTGAATCATATAAATGTTTTGTTTAATCGACCAGGATGGACAAATCTTGTGTGCCCATGCTGTATCAATAAACAGGCTTCTTACTTAATTTTTACTGATTAGTAAATAGTATAATCATTCATTCAAATCCCAGAAATATAAGAACTGCTCAACAGGATAGCAAACTACTTCGATGTAGAATACAGCATGACAGACCGGAATAACCAGTATTAGTTTCACTTACAAATGCAGAGAGTTGTCTCCGTACTCGAAATTAGGTGATTGTTATGGGCCTCGTGTTCGTCACTCTTTCTCTAAGCCAACGGTATCTTAAACTTAAGGATCAGAGCTGAAACCCAAAGTACTTGTGTCAATGAAAGGGCAGGTAACATAATAGTTTTAAGGTAATACAGATTATATCGTTCAGTTTATTATTTCTATCTTAGAAATATTGAGCGTTAATATTTCATGAAAGTTATTGAAAGCACGCGTCCACGCGAAAGCCAGCACGCGTCCCAACATCCATCTCCGAAATGGGACTTAATTGGATAGCCATCTGTATTTCTCCGATGAACTGTTAACTCTCAATCCAAAAACACCTGTATATAGATATTTTTTCTCCGTTTTTCTTTCTAATAAACAAAATAAAAAAAAACTTCCAGCCTTCACATTGAATGAGTACGAAGCCATCATAGAATCCGGTAATGGAGTTACTCCTGTAGACAAACCAACCCTTTGCGTAAGAGCAAACCAGTGTATTTTCGGGATGTACAGTCTCCCACCCGTCATACATATATTAAACAAATTAAAACTTAAACTTAAAAACCACACAAAAAACTCAGTTAAGGAACAGAAAACTTGTCAGAGAAAGCCCAGTGAAAGAAAAGCAAAAATATAGAATAATAGCATAACTTAATAAAGACTGTTATTGTGTTGATTTGTGACTTAATACCGTTCAATACTTTGGAATGGAATAATGTGTGTTTATAACGTTATTACAGATCAAAACATCAATTTTCAATGAATTACATTATTAGAAATGCGGTAACAATAAAAAACCAGCAAATCAGAATATAAAACGTAGAAAGAAAAAAGAAGTACTGCAATGTAGAAGTAGTAGAAATGCAATTCATCTGCAATAAAAACAATTTTTTTTCTAAATGAATATCTGAATTCTTTTTTAAATGCAATTAAAAATCTAAGAAAACATATTATGTTAACAAAAAAATGAGTATTCAAAAACAAAAAGTACAAAATTACCAATGACATGTTATCATGAAAAGTGCAGTATAACTTTTAAAAGACTACATATATATATATAATACATGTATCAACTATTGTTATGTGTAACACTTGCTAGTATTTAGCAGATTTTATGTGTGTGTGGAAGGATTTTCCAGTATTACAAAGACGCTTCCATAAATTAAATAAAGGAAATTAGAAATTTATAAAAACTGAAGAACATACAAGTGAAGCTTTCTTTCCGTTGAAAAGTATTTGAAGCGTTTCACATATTTTGAGGTTTTCTATGCTATTTGTACTTGATGCGGTTGCCAGGCATCAAGCAAAGGAGAACGAAATCATAATGAAACGTAAATGGCACCATGTCATTGTTTTATTAGAATGGTATGACAAGGATTAAGACAAATTAACGTATGTTCAGTATTTTTGTTCACATCGTCATTACTTCCGTGGATTTTAGGAGGCAGGAAGACGGCCATGCCTTCCGAAATCCACAGTTGAAATGACGATGTGTAAGAAAACTCGCTCTTTATACTTTCCACTGTAGCGCCAACTAGTGGTTCACCGCTTGCACAATGCAAATGCATTGTGGAGTTAAAATAGCTTTCTTAGATGTTTTCTTTAACCTCTTATACTTTTGCCTATGAGTTTCCAAACACCCTGTATACTAAACTCTTTTATTTCAATATTTATTTATATATTTATGGAACAATTTTCACACACAACACGCCAGATTAAATAGGACGGCGAATTTAAAAAATACATAAGACTCAACTATATGAATGTTTTCTTTTAGACATAAGTGCACCTTGGATATTCATTGATTGATATTCGAAAAGTATTCAGTTGATCAGAATGCTGGTGTAATATGGAAAGCGCTGTACTCTCAACGCTGTCTTATGATGAAAAGATGGCTACACGCAGTAATCCACGAAGTGAACAAAGAAAAAGCTACTTTCATTATCCCGATTTCAACCAAACCATAATTTTTTTAACTTGGATATCATACTTCAACATTCATTATTCCCGAATACTTCTATTAGTATTTAAAAAACATCTTAAATTTCTACAACCGCGAAAATTTATATTATCCGTAAAATTTCAGTCTTTAGAGAAATGGAACGGGAATACTGGTGAAACTGGAGAGACATCATAGCATCCAAAATGTTGGAGGAACACAAAGACAACATAAGTATTATAAGCATAGTCAACTTCCCCTCTGATCATTGCAGTTTCTAAATAATCTTTATTACTGAAATTTTCATTTTTATGACTTCTAAGTCTCTATATATATACCAGTCACAACAAGTAATTCAAATTAAGAAGGCAACAGTCATATCAGTTATATACAGGATTTTTCCAATTTCACTACATAGTTTACAATACAGTATATAAAATAAATTCATATATTTATGCAATAATATTGTTAATAGTTATACAATCATTTATATGGTATTATTTGCTCTTAATAAACAAAGATATGCAATGAAACACAGTTGTGGTAATATCCTTAAAATACACTAGTGTGAATACTAAATAATCTTTTCAGATTTTATGTATTCCAAAAAAAAAAAAAAAAAAAAAAAAAAAAAATATCAACTGACACTGCAGAGGCACATTGTAGCACTTAAAGATTGATGAATGGCTAGTATCCAAAAAATGAATAGCTCGACATGTATCATGCAACAAAGCAGAAATTACAAAGCTTTATTATCAGAATAGCGTAAGTAAAAAACATTGTCTAGCCATAAGAAAGAACAACAAACAATGCATCCAAGAGACATATCTTACCCTAACTGCAATGGCTGCCTTAGACGCCGCCTGCTCATTCTGAATACCAGTTATCCAGTGTTCTAGAAAAGAGTTTATACTATCAAGGAGCATCTGTGTGGATGTATGGTGCTAACTGGGGATACCGGATCCTGTGCTGCTGTGTTTTCTCAAAGCCTCCCACACATGCTAGATGGCACTAAATCAGAAGCACTCTGGTAAATCCAAATTGCACGTATTCTTCCATTTCTAAATTCTTCTACACGCTTGAGTCCTGTGTAGAACGTTCATTATCAGTCCAGAACACCTAATTCTGTATCAATGGCCTAGGAACAGATGTATGTTTAGAGGAGTTAATTTGACGCAGCAATTCATCGGTAAGTAAGGGATGTCAAAATATGGAGTTTCATTTCATTCAACATAATACTGATACCTCCTGACATCAGACTCCAATGCTTCTACCCCTGATATTAGTGGTGGATGAAACCGTCTTTTCCGACTCTGCCGGTGTCCATATCCTTGTTCTAGTAAAAAGTAGCTAAGCCTCGCTTAAGAAATAATTGGCGTGACATTTTCAATTATGATAATATATGAAGTAGGATTTCGCTTCTGTGTCTGAAGTTAAAACAATACGAACTCTAAAATTAAATACAAAATTAGGCTGAATTTGTAAATGATAATTAATGCTGCATTAGAAGCAACTGAAAGTCTATTAGCAACAGTAGTTGTAATATTTAAACACGGTCAGGTAAGGAAGATGACACTTGAGAAGAAACTTCATTTTGTCAGGTTTCGAGGAACGCAAAATAAGAGAGGGCTTTGACCTTCGACATATTTAATACTTATACCCCCACTCCCAGAGATCGGACGAAGCTCCAATTCATGATGCCATGGTTATCAACCCATTAATCTATAAACCAAATCACCACAGTCCAAGTATTAGTCTGGAAAGCAAAGCTTAAATTACAAAATAAATTAATTTTCTTAAGATATTATCATTCCATCTCTTTGCTCAAAATATAAACTTCAAACAACATATTATACAGCGACAATAAGAGCGTTTATGAGAATTATGCTTTAGCAACGAAAAATCTAGCATTTCTAATTTTTCCATATGTTTCACGAATGTTCATAGAATGTAGAAAGTTCGAGATATTAATCCTATGCTGCAAATGATAAAAAACACAGGTATCGACAACCGCAAGTATATGACAGGTCAATTAAAAAGTCTCCGGCCTACCATAGTAAAACACATTTTTTTTGGCAAAATTAGTTTTTTTTATTCAACATAATTCCCTTCAAGGGTGATACACTGATTATAGCAACCCTCCAACTTTTCGATACCATTTTTGTAGTACGATCTGTCCTTTGCTTCAAAATAGGCCTCAGTTTCGGCGATCACCTCTTCATTCGACGAAAATTTCTTCCCAGCGAGCATTCTTTTGAGATTTGAGAACAGGAAATAGTCGCTGGGGACTAGATCTGGAGAATACGGTGGATGAGGAAGCAATTCGAAGCTCAATTCATGGATTTTTGCCATCGTTTTCACTGACTTGTGACACGGTGCATTGTCTTGGTGAAGCAGCTCTTTCTTTTTCTTCAAATGCGGCCGTTTTTCAGTGATTTCGACCTATGTAATAGTCGCTGTTGATGGTCCTTCTTTTTTCAAGGTAGTCAATGAAAATTATTCCATGCGCATCCCAAAATACAGACGCCATAACCGACTGTTGCGTTTTCCCACGCTTTGGAGCGGGTTCATCGTGTCAGTCCACACGGATGACTGTCGATTGGACTTCGGAGTGAAATGATGGAGTCATGTTTCATCCATTGTCACATATCGATGCAAAAACTCGGGTTTATTACGCTTGATCATCTTCAAACACTGCTCCGAATCATCAACTCGTCGTTGTTTTTGGTCAAAAGTGAGCTCGCGCGGTACCCACTTTGCACAGAGCTTTCTCATATCCAAATATTCGTGAATGATATGATGTACACGTTCAGTTGATATCTTTAGAGTGTCTGCTATTTCATTCAATTTCAATTTACGGTCATTCAAAATCATTTTGTGGATTTGTTTAATGTTTTCGTCGGTAACAACCTCTTTTTTTTGGCGTCCATTGCGTTCACCGTCTTCGGTGCTCATTTCACCACGTCTAAACTTAGCATACCAATCCTTGATGGTTGATTTTCCTGGGGCAGTGTCCGGAAATTCGGCATCAAGCCAAGTTTTTGCTTCAACTGTATTTTTTCCCTTCAAAAAGCAATATTTTATCAATAGCGAAATTCCTTTTTATCCATTTTATTCACAATAACAAAAGTTGCTTCACTCAAAATACTATAATTCATAAACTAATGATCCAACAGCTGTCAAATTTATACACGCATCTTTTGAGGGTTAGGGCTAACTAAAAAACATATGGATTTAATTCTAGTAGCGCCATCTATGTGTCATGCCGGGGACTTTTCAATTCACATTTTAAAGTTAATAGGATATAATGAGTACATAACAAAAACAGAAATACAAATATTTATACTTCTTCGTTATTTTTTTTAAGCAAATATTTTCGGTGCATCATTGAAGGGAAACTGAATTCACTTCAATTCTTGCGGAAATTATTTAATAAAGATTTACACTTAACCAAACAATCGAAAGGTGCATGCAGCTACTATTATCGTTTCATGATAAGAAGTAGGAATCTCACTGTTTCACGTTTTATTTCAGTTTCCAAATGTAAACCGCCCGTATTCTTATCCAAAGGAAATAGCGGAAGCTATAAGTGAAATATATCTCTCTCACAATCTCAGTGATGATGGGGAAAATCCATGGACCTGGAGCATCAGAGCTTCTAGGTACGGTAGAAGTTTTGTATAAGAAATAAACAAACATAATATCATGTAAAACGTAAGGAATTTTAAAAATATTTTAAGAAATCAAAAACTAATTCATTTAAATTTTTGAGAGTTAAGAAACAATTTTCGCACAAAAGTTCCTCTAAAAGAAACATGCTATATTTAATTTTACTTTAATAGGTAAAGTCCCTTTTGATAAAAGAACTTTAATTAAACATTTTACAAATTAGATTTTTCTACTAAAAATCTATGATATTTTCCATTAAGGAGTATCAATTAATGAAAAGAAACAAATGGGTTTATTATAATAATTATTCCTAGACATTTTCACTATATATCTAGAAGTAACTGCATATATAACTAGAACAGTGAATTGAGTCTTCAGAGTTGAATAGTTCATCCGATTTTTAGAAATTTAAAAATTACATTTGCTGCTATAACAGAATTCGTAAGATCTATATTTATTTGTAATTAATTGGAAAAAATTCAACTATATTGAAAAAATTGCCATAAAAATTAAGTAAATACCGAATTCATATATTTACATTCTATAACAAAAAAAAAAAAAAAAAAAAACACCTCGAAGTAATTGCCCGATTATAATGAAATTTCGTATGCATATACATTTGGACCGAACATAGAAATAAAATTTGGTGTCCAATGAATGATTAACGAGAGCTACTGCGCATCGGAACTGCGCACTCATCAGGTGCATATAAGAAGCGATTTTCAATCTCATGGTCAAAATTTCTGTAGCATTGCGATTTAGAATATCTTTAAATGACTAAAAAATACCTCGCTGCAGGATTCGAGCTCATTACGAGCAACTGTCAGAGTTTGAAAGAGGGTTGAAAGAGGCAGGTTGAAGGATCTTAGATTTAAAGAGGCAGGGTGGGCAAATAGGAGAATTGCTCGTCATATGGGTCGAAGCTATGCGGCTATTAGATGGTGTTGTCAAGAATAGGTGGATACTGGCAGATTTCGGCGTCATGATGGTAGCGGTCAACCTAGGGACACAGCAGATCGAGAGGAAAGATTAATTGTCAGATCAGTTGTCACAACGCCTCATTCATTGTTATCAACCACTAGACGTGCAACCCGCACACCGGTGTCCACCATGTCCATTCACAGACGGCTGATAGAGCTAAATCTACGCTCGTAGCAACCGCTATGCCACTTGCCAATCACGCCAGTACACTCTCGAGCCAGATTACTGTGGTGCTTGGCTCGATCAGGTTGGAATGAGCCTCACTGGGGACGTATAGTGTTTAGCGACGAATCTCACTTCTAACTGTGTCCTGACGATCATCGATGACGTGTCTGGAGACTCCCTGGGAATTGTACCGATCCTGCTTTAACTATTTCACGCCACACAGTCCCTCAAACAGGAGTTATGGTCTGGGGTGTCATTTCCCTTGATAGCCGGTTCCCGTTGGTCGTCATTAGAGGCACATTTACAGCACAGCAGTACGTCGATGACATTTTGAGAACTGTTTTGCTACCTTTCCTTTTGCACTTCCCTGGCCTTATTTTTCAGAAAGATAACGCCAGACCACATATGGCACGTGTTGCTATGGGCAGTGTTACAGCTTGTCAAACACTTCCTTGGCCAGCCATATCTCTCTCCAATCAAGCATGTCTGGAATATGCTGGGAAGGCGACTGCATCTACCAAGAAATGTTGATGCCCAATAATTGGAGCAAACTTGGCAAGAAATACTACATGAGATCATCAGGAGCTTTATCACTGTATGCCACGTCATGTGGCAGCTTGCATTGAGACTAGAGATGGGTGACTACCTTATTGAGCTCGCAACTCTGGCTTGTAATTGACTACGTAACTCGGAAATAAAGTATTTAATGTTTCTGAAATTTTAACCATTTTTTATTCTGTACATAATTTTCTTATCTGCCAGTTTTTGTCTCCATCGGACAACTCCTTCTTGGTGCGTCGTTTTTCTTTCTTTATTTGTTACAGAGTGTATACATATATTTTTTTAATGTTACCTTTCCAATAAATTAGAGTTATTTTTATTTAATTGCAAATCATCATTATAAGTTTGTGTATATATATATTAGAAAAATATCAATATACTATTAATTACTATATTTTAGACGAATATCTATTAAAATAAACATTTATAAGATACACGAAAATGTTGTTTAAAAATATAGATTTCAACTTTCTGTTGCACAATTAAAATCTTTCAGAAGAAATAAAATATGATAAAAAAAAACCTTTAAAATTAAAACACGATAAGATATTAACGACAATATTAAAATAGGACAAAATTCTAAATCCAATTTTTTTCATCCGAGAAAACCTCATTAAAGATGTACGAATGAATAAGGGAATAAAAAGCATTCTTTTAAAATAAAATAAAATAATTTTTTTAATAATTTAGATGGACGAAATTTCAGAAAAGTGATTGAGGAACGCGTAAATAACAATTTTATAACGACCTTTACTCTAAATAAATAAAGAGAAAAGGTCGTTGAAATTTCAGAGCCTATTTTCTTTTTTTTCTTCCCTTCGGAAAAAGATTAAATGAATGTCAAATCTTTTATTAATACTCACAATTTTTTTTAAAATTTAAGTTATATATGTATTAATGAAAGGTTTTTAGGAAGACATTTATCAAAGGGCATTTGTTTGTATAGGCATTTGAAGGCCATTCTGCATCCCATACGTTTTGCTGGAATATATATAACATGCTACAGCACAAATCTTCATTTGGATGATGATGCTGAATTGGAGACTCATGTGTACGGTAAGTTATATATATATATATATATATATATATATAGTATATATATATATATATATATATATATATATATATATATATATATATATATCTGTGTGTGTATGTAATGATTTAACTTAATTCCCATTAATTTCTCCCTAT
>BMAW01083444.1:0-36947 GCA_019974015.1 Nephila pilipes
TTATATTGAAGTTTGAAGTTACTAGTAATTAGAAACATTCGTCAAAATAGAAATGAACTAAATTCCAGTAGAATAATATTTTATTGTATAGCATAAAACATACAGCAACATAAGTGAATTGAAAGTAATGGGGATTCTAATCACTAAATTATTCCAGTTATTCAGGGACCTTTTTCGGATGATTCTTTGATATGTTTATTACTATTACATGACCAATTTTTTTTCCATCCAACATAAAAATCTCAGTTGCATTAAATTAGGGAACCTATTGTTATCAAATTGCTATTTACTTATATATTTTATATATTCCTAAATATATACTCATTTAACTCAACTGTACGATAATGGTAATTACATGAACGAAGCGGACTTATGACGTATCATAGATTAAGACGACTGCAAGAAAGTATTACTACTGACCAATGGTGTGTCCAGGGGGTGGAACACAAGGACACGTGCCTCCTCCCTCCTCTTAGTCATAATTTTCCTCTTAGACAAAATAATTTGTATGGGAAGAAAATTGCAGCTAAATTTAAAAGTATTTATTCCTTTGTTTTACTACAAAGCTATTTGGGGCATCCAATCACAGGATCGAGATATTTATCGTACTAAAAGCTTTTAGTTCCCAATTTAAATTTGATTCCTGAGTTTATAGGGACGTGGCGTTGCTACCTTCCTTTCCCATAACATCCAATCAGAAGGTGTAGGCTATACAAATAAATAAACAACTACGAAAGACTTAAAAACAAGAAGAACTAACAATTTATTTAAAACTTAACGAGAACAACTTTTAACATTTTAACTATGAAAACTCGACCTTCACAGGTCTGCAATCTGCGAAGCAAGTGTGTCTACTAAAGATCGCTTCCTCCTTTTCTTTAAATCGGCTTGCAGTTCCGCAGACAAAAATGACGTCACAAGATGACGTAGGCAGTCGCCACATGACTCCCCCTCCAGTCTCACGAAGGGAGACGAAACCTCACTTTCCTGCCGGATCTTGTTCGATATGCTGGCGGATCTTGTTGGATGGTGGAATCCTGCTCCACTGGCTCATCAGAAGTTCCCAAAATGAACGCCGGTTTTAACC
Source organism: Nephila pilipes (assembly GCA_019974015.1). Lineage (NCBI taxonomy): Eukaryota > Metazoa > Arthropoda > Arachnida > Araneae > Nephilidae > Nephila > Nephila pilipes. The sequence continues at coordinate 1,088 of BMAW01083444.1, forward strand.
GATCCATCGCAATGAGGCGCTCTTGACCCTTGATAAGGACAATGAAATTTTTGGGTAGTCGACGGACCACCTCAAAAGGACCCTCATATTGCATTTGCAATGGCTTTTTGAAAGGAGGCCGGCGGACGAAGACATGGCTACATGTTTCCAAATCTTTGGGAATATAAACTCTCTGAGGACCGTGACGGAGAGGAAGAGCAGGACTTATGGATCTAATCAGCCTCTCCGGGAGTATTCGATCTTGTTCCAGAACGGGTCACCAGCTTATGGGGAGGTGGTTGCCACTGCAGCGGGAACTACTTCTGCAGCGGGAACTACTTCTGCAGCGGAATTTACTTCTGCAGCGGAATTTACTTCTGCAGCGGAAACTACTTCTGCAGCGGGAACCAGAAGGTTTGGAATCTGGGTAGCAAGTGTGTCTACTAAAGATCGCTTCCTCCTTTTCTTTAAATCGGCTTGCAGTTCCACAGACAAAAATGACGTCACAAGATGACGTAGGCAGTCGCCACAAGTTAATATTTAGTTTATTTTTAGAAATAAGCACGAAATGAGCATAAATAATAAAGCAAAAAACGCGGTTAAGTGTTAATAACTTTTAAAGGGAAAGTAATGTTCCACCGTCGATTTTGGGCGCCCCTTGTCGATTTTTTTTTCTGGTTCCAGGCCATTGCAACAGACTGATTTAAGACACAAAGCATCCGCAAAATACGTATGTAAGAATTATAGTATATTTTATCATTGCTTGAAAGCATTAAGTTTATACATATCAGTCATTTTTTTATGTGTGAATAAAATTTTAGCATTTTGTTTTAAATTTAAAAAATCATTGAAAGGGGTTTCGCTATTTCCCCCCCCCTCTTCTGTATCATTTTTAATGAATGTTGCTTCAGAATTAAGGAGCTCCAAATTCTAATGTCCTTCTTCAGAGTAGGATTTAGCCTTTGAACCACTCCGTGCAAAAATTTAAAAAATTGCCACCCTATGGAACACTAATGTAAGCATTCTAAAAAAATGCATATGGTCTTTTTTTCCATTTTTAGCGAACTCTCATAAAAACAACAATGTAAATCGGTAATTGACAAAAATACTTGTATACAATCAATTTTATTTTTAAAAAAAAAGTTAACTGGAGTATGTTTCAGATGGTTTTTGCGAACGTACGCGCAAGACGTCCGAGAGAAATGTGTCGAATTCTTGGAAAATATTCCGTTGATAATGACTATAGCACAGATGAGACACGGTTATTTTTCCAGATGTTACCTGAGAGAACATTAGTTTTCACAGGAGAAACCTGTGAAGGGGCAAGAAATCCAAACAGAGGTTAACAGTGTTGCTGTGTACAAATATATGTGGCCGCGGAGCCTAGTGGTCATGATAGTAGATTCACAACCGGCAGTTTTTGTCGAGTCGTAGGTTCGATCCTCGAGTCCACGAAAGACCCGCCGTGTTGTCGGAGCTGATGCATGTTAAATTTGTCATAAATCAAAACACTCCAGTAGCGTGGTGTGGAAGTTAGGAAATAGGGTGGCAGCTAGATGTCGTCCTCGTCACTTGACCTAGGTTCTAAAAAACGAGGTCCGTTGCCAATAGCCCTCGTGTTGCTTTCAGTGCAAATTTAATATTAGCTAATCAAAGCTTACAAATAAGTCGGGAAAGAATAAATTAAAACTGCTTATAATTGGAAGATCCTTAAAGCCAAAATTCTCTAAAAGCATGTCAGTAGACTACACTGTGAACAAGTGAGCTTGGATGACTTCAAAAGTATTTAGTGAATGGTTATTGAAACTAGATAAAAATATGAAATCGGAGAAGAAAAACATTGCTCTTTTAACTGACAACTGTTCTGCACATAAACCCATATTCCAAAATAGCAGAGTGTAGAAGTTTACTTCTTTCCACGAAACACTTCTACAGCTTTACAGACCCTCTATATGGGAACTATAAAATGCTTCAAAGGATATTACAGAAAAAGATTAACGAATAAAATTATTTTTAATATGGATCAAAAGCACACAGGGTCTGTTACTGTAAAAGATACGCGTGAATCGGTTGCTGGCAGTTGGTGGGAAATGAATCTACAATCAATATCTAATTGTTGGGAAAAAGCTGGCTTAATTCAAAAAGGACAATGAGAATCGAAGGGATACTTCTTGCGGATATTCCGAGGAAGAAAATACTATTTCAGTTCTTCAAAATTCCCTGTCCGATAACGAAAATAAAACTGGAAAAAAGTTTGAAATATCTGTCCATAATTATTTAAATGTCGATGAAGGAAGTACGGATCTTTTCAGAACTAACAGATGAAGACATTCTTTCTGAAAAAAAAAAGAGATAACGCTGAAGTAGAAGAGTCTGAAGATGATGTGAATGAAAAGGATGACTCCCCTATGGTAAAGCCAAACTTATTCCCTGGAGAAAAAGTGTACTCAACTGATGTTCTTCATAACTTTATTTCTATCTAACTTAAAAGGTCAATTGAAAAGTCCCCGGCCTAACACATAGATGGCCCTTCTAGAATTAAACCCATATGTTTTTTAGTTAGCCCTAACCCTCAAAAGATGCGTGTATAAATTTGACAGCTGTCGGATCATTAGATTGTGAATTATAGCATTTTGAGTGAAGCAACTTTTGTTATTGTGAAAAAAATGGATAAAAAGGAATTTCGCGTGTTGATAAAATATTGCTTTTTGAAGGGAAAAAAAAAGTTGATGCAAAAACTTGGCTCGATGCCGAGTTTCCGGACACTGCCCCAAGAAAATCAACCATCAAGGATTGGTAGGCTAAGTTTAGACGGGGTGAAATGAGCACCGAAGACGGTGAACGCCCAAAAGAGGTTGTTACCGACGAAAACATTAAAAAAATCCACAAAATGATTATGAATGACCGTCAATTGAAATTGAATGAAATAACAGATACTCTAAAAATATCAACTGAACGTGTGCATAATATCATTCACGAATATTTGGGTATGAGAAAAGTGCAAAGTGGGTGCGCGCGAGCTCACTTTTGACCAAAAACAACGACGAGTTGATGATTCGGAGCAGTGTTTGAAGATGATCAAGCGTAATAAACCCGAGTTTTTGCGTCGATATGTGACAATGGATGAAACATGGCTCCATCATTTCACTCCGAAGTCCAATCGACAGTCATCCGAGTGGACTGCACACGATGAACCCGCTCCAAAGCTTGGGAAAACGCAACAGTCGGCTAGAAGGTTATGGCGTCTGTATTTTGGGATGCGCATGGAATAATTTTCATTGACTACCTTGAAAAAGGAAGGACTATCAACAGCGACTATTACATAGCGTTATTGGACCGTTTGAAGGACGAAATCGCCGAAAAACGGCCGCCTTTGTAGAAAAAGAAAGTGCTGCTTCACCAAGACAATGCACCGTGTCACAAGTCAGTGAAAACGATGGCAAAAATCCATGAATTGGGCTTCTAATTGCTTCTTCATCTACCGTATTCTCCAGACCTGGCCCCCAGAGACTATTTCCTGTTCTCAGATCTCAAAAGAATGCTCGCTGGGAAGAAATTTTCGTCGAATGAAGAGGTGATCGCCGAAACTGAGGCCTATTTTGAAGCAAAGGACAAATCGTGCTACAAAAATGGTATGGAAAAGTTGGGAGGGTCGCTATAATCAGTGTTTCACCCTTGAAGGGAATTATGTTGAATAAAAAAGAACTAATTTTGCCAAAAAAATGTGTTTTACTATGGTAGGCCAGGGACTTTTCAATTGACCTGTTAATGCACCAGAGAAGCATCTCAATTCTTCAGATGCACTTCGTTCTTCTTGCATGAGATTGTAGCTGGATAATGCAATAAAAAATAATAAATTCTGATTTCTTTTCGCAGAATTCCAAATAAATAAGGATTAATTAATAAGTTTTCATTTTCATTTATTTGTACTATCTAATACATTTTACAGAAAAAAAATTGAGGTTTTATTTATTTATACAATAAAAATTTATTACTTAAATATTCGATAAGCATTTAAAGGCTATGGCGTTGCCAGAATTCTGGGCAAGGGTCCTTCGCTCAAATATGGGGGAGGGATTGTAAAAATTACTCAACACTGTAAACATGTTGCTCTCACTCCATTTAATATATAATGTTATCTGCGTGAACGTGTGAGGGTGCTGAATGAAAGCAGAGTACCTCTGGTGTCGCCACTGGGTATTATTTCGTTCTATTATTGATTCCCTCTATAACGATAATTTTCTCTAGAACGACAAATTATTTTGCCCTTCGAAATATCGTTTTAGAGGAATTTCACTGTATAGCGATATCTAACAATCTTGTTTGAAATGTTGTTCGAAATTAGTTCTTGGTTGCTTGGTTTGAAAAAACTGCGCTCCGGATGCAATACTTATTTGAAGAGTTGGAAAATTCTTAAAGCAATTATCAAGTTTAGAGTAAAATTCATTTTTGTTATCGATTTCAAAACTTCCAAAAGATGGTAAATCTTTTTCTAATAGAGAATATACCAGTGATATTTCACCACAAAGTTCCAGTGTGTTTGTATCCAATGATTCATGTGTTAAAATGTGAGGTTTCCAAATATATGTAGTTGACCAAAATTAGAGAAAAACTAACATATTTTTATTCATATACATGATATTAAATAGTAAATGTTGTGATGTAACATTTGATTAAATATTTGTTCTAAGCGATTGATTGCACTGTCAACCAGATAAAAAATAATTCAATTTTTATTTGTCATGAGTATCTAATATGGGCTTTAAATTGATTTTCATAAATGAATTATATGTTTTGACGACAAACTCGATGTCCGGGTATTATCCGTGCCTATAATCCTAAATATTCAAAAAATTATCACTCGACATTACCAAGCATTTTTGTATCTTTTGCAACATATGTTTTTGTAGTTTACAGTTATAGTTGATTACGTAAGAGAAAATTTACTAAAAAAATATATACCACTGAATTATCAAATGAGAGCATTATAAAAATATTTTTAAGAAATCCGTACCCTAAACAATTTTATTGCGCCTTCTTTTCGATTTGAAAAAAAAAAACACTGTCTGTCTTTGTGCCCCCCCCCCCAAAAAAAAAAGGCAATATCAAGAGGCAAGCGTTTCCGTTGCTGTGTTTAAGAGTAATTTTTTTTAAATTAATTGTATATGATATATAAAAAAATTAAAGGATAACCATTTTATCGTCAGATAGACTGCTAAAATTAGGAAAATAGTGCGAAAGAAAAGAAAAGTTTCTTAATTACAATATTGCAAGTTTGTTAGTAAAAGTCGAATAACAAATCATTTTATTGTGTCTGCTTGTGACTGAAGTGGTTCTTTTACTTATAAAAAGTTGACAGAAAAATGATTCCAACGCTGATTTTTCAAGGCAGACTTTTTCAGCATTTTTGCCACAGTCTAAATAGAGCTTGCTTTTGTGAGCTTCATTTGTGGTTCGTCATGAACTTTTCACCTGTCTCCATTCTTTTGATATGTTTTGTCTCAACTCTTTTTTTTTTTTTTCACCTTTCGACTAGCGTCCTATGTAAAGGACATTGCGACAAGTCAAAATGGGTGGTTTCCTCCACTCCGCGTTCTCCGTCAGAAGAAGACCTGGGCGACGGAAAGCGAAAGGTTTTCAAATTCTTGACGCTGGACGTAGGATTTCTGGGAGGGGATTTCATCGTCCCCCGGAATGAATCACTACCCGAAGAGGTGGGACTGTCCCCAGAGAAGCCATCCAGGATCAATTCTTTTTTTTTTTCATCACTTGACAAGAACTTAATTTCCTGCGCCCTTATCTGTAGTTCTTTATGAACTTTTTGTCTTATTAGTTTTGTTTCTAACTTTTTTAACTTTTTCACTTGCGCCCCATTTAAAGAGTATTCCGACAAGTGAAAAATAATAATTTCTTCCTCCCCTTGTTCTCTTTCAGAAGACGTGAACGTTGGAAAGGGAAACGTATCAGTTCTTACCCCTGGGCGCAATATTTCTGGAGAAGTGATTTCCTTTTCTTCCGAAATGGTCGCTATCCGAATAGAAGGGACTGTCTACAGGAAAGCCATTCTAGTTAGGTTCTTCTCTATCCTTGGACAGGAGCTTGCTTCCCAGCTCCATTATTTGTGGTTCTGTAAGAACTTTTCACTTATAAGGTTTTTAAATTTTTCCTCTTGCGCCCCATTTGAAGGACATTGTGACAAGTGAAAAATGATGATTTTTTTTCCCCTCCAGGTTCTCTGTCGACAGGCCTGGACGACAGAATGAGAAATGGGAAAGTTCTTGGGGATGTATTCAGGATCTCCGATGGAAGGGATTATATCGTCTTCCGAAATTGTCACTACTCGATGTGAAGGGACTGTCCACAGAGAAGCCATCCAAGTTAGGCTCTTCTTTTCCATCACTTCATTGGAACTGGCTTTCAGGTGACATTATTTATAGTTCCCAACGAACGCTTCATCTTTAACGGTTCAATTTTATTCGTTTTTGCTTCAAATTTTCTTGATCCTTTGCACCCATACCTTACCGGGAGGACAGTCCGGCGAGTGCAAAAAGATTATTTCCTCCTCTCCGGGTTCGCTGTCGGAAGAACTCATAGACGGAAAGAGCAATCGTTTCAAATTCTTTGCGCTGGGTGAGGGATCTGCAGGTGGAGGAATTTTAACGTCTGCCGAAATGGACACAGCAGTAGTGTAACCCGAAGAGGGGGGACTTTCTTCCGAGGAGCTAATCGGGTCGGATTTTTCATTTGTTGAATATGGAAGACACGGATCCGAATGCAGGATTCTGTGATTCTCTTCCTTGGTGTGGTGACTCAGGTAAGGATAGGAGAGCGTTTGTCCTTGGTGAGAATCACGCTGAGGAAAAGTGTATTCAACATCCGGAAGAAAGTTTTGAAAGTTCAATGAAATTTCTTTGGAGTTCCAAGTTTTGAAAGACATCGGTGGACTGCTTTCTTGTTGTCTGGAACTCGATGTCGACAGCACGCTCTTTAAGAGTTGGGGAAAATTTGGACGTTCTTGTGCAGACGATGACTGAGAATTCGAATAATCTGCGGGGTTTCTAACGCCGATCCAGTGTTTTTTAGCCCCGGTTTCAAGGGATGAGTGGCCGAAAGTGGTTTCTTGTTCGGAACTCGAATAGTCTGCGGGGTTTATTATGCCGATCGAGTGTTTTTTAGCCCGTGTCTCAGGGGATGTATGGCCGAAAGTGCTTTCTTGTTGTTCGGATTTCGAATCATAAGTCGTACTGGTCTCGGTAAGGTAGTGTCTGATAAAGTCTTCCTCGCTGAACAAATTAGAAATGTGTGCTGTCGTTTCCTTCTCAATTATAGGTGTTGGTTTGAAACCGTTATAGGTGAGGACGCTCATTTCCGGCAGAGTGTCCATATCGGCTAGGTTGAGGATCACACTCTCCTCGGTTTCGGGTTCCGATTCGAAAGTAGGAGAGGAGGGAATACTGAATCTCTCTGATTGAATCGAATAGTTATCATAATCCACTAAAATTCTCGACCGAGGTAATTGTATATATTTGACCGAGTCCTTTTTGTTTTTTCTGTTCCACCAATAACACAAGAGATACATCAGGAGAAGAAGGAACATGATCAAAAGCATGTAATAGCCAGCGGTGGAAGGATTCGAGGCGACCTGCGGGATCAAAGGTGTTAAAGTTGTGAGAGTTGGTTCTGGTGGCCGCAGATGTGTTCGACTCGATCTCATGTTGAAGTTCGGAGGATTTGAGTGCTGGAATAATTCGAAACGTTTTGGTTGTTCTCTGAAACGATTTGGCGGATTCGAATTCTTGAATAAATTAAAACGTTTCGGTAGTTCTCTGAAACGAGGCAATCTTCTGGAATTATAAAAATTTGAAGCTATATTCTGAAAGGTTGTTCGTTCTGGAACAGAAATTCGTTTTCTTCCTCCTAGATGGTTTTGTGAGTAAGTCTTACTAATCCATTGAGGCTGTGCGGTGTTCTTGTTAAAATATTTGAATCCATTATCAGGTGTTGGTTTCTGTATTTCATCAGAATTGACTTTAAGAAAGTTTCCATAATAACGATGGCGCGCCATTTTCTTCTGAACGTCCGTTCTTTCTTCCGAACGTTTTCTTCTAACGCTTCTTTCCGTTAGGTTTCTTAAAATTATCCAAAAGGCGCCAAGAGGTTTTCTTGCCCTCCGACACCACGTATATCCTAAAATATCAGGACTTTAAAAATAATCGCTTTTCAGCAAAATAACTTTGATTAATCGCTTTCGAAATTCACTTATCTCGACCGCTCAATAAATCAAAATGAAATTTTCTTTTCTCTGTTAACAATAGTTTTAAAGATCGATTGTTACAAACAACAGTCACTTTAGTATGACTAAGGTCTATTCGCATTATAGAAGTTATTGTTATAATAAATAACAACCAAACCATTGTTGTACAACAATGGTGCTTGAATTACAATTTTAGTATGTGAAATGATTTTGCGAATGTAGGTGGGGAAAAAAACAGAAAGCTGTTATATTTAATCTAATTTTAATTCCATTCAATCGAATAAAAATAATATTAAGTTGACTTCTGAGGTTGATTTCAAGATTCGCGGAAAAATTTTATGAGATTGAAGAAAACGCAGTTTTACCAGAAATCAAACGGTTAAAACGACATTTTTAAGCAGCAGAAGTTGATAAGGACGGAGATAAATAGTGGTCTATCTCGGAAAAAGTTAAGAGTGTATAGTAGGAATGGACTTCGAAGAATACGCCCCTATGCAAGTTACCTTACACATCAGTATCAACGAGGATAACATCATGTACCTAAAAAGCCATCACCTCCCTAACTCTAATAACTAAATATTCAACCTGAGGCTACATTTGAACAAATATATTTTACGAGCTTTTAAGCCCAGATTTCCAGCTAGATCATATTCAGTGGCTATTTATTACAGCTAATCTCTCTCTTTTAATTTCTGTTTTAGCAGTTGCGAAGCGAGGTAGCGTCATTTTCCTAACACGTTAGTTTGTTTGAGCACTGAATCCTCCCGTTGGTGTGGTGTGGAAGTTAGGAGAGAGAGGTACCCGATCATCTGCCGTCCTTGTCACTTGACCGAGGTTCAAAATTATGAGGTACATCGCTAGTAACCTTTATGTTGCTTCTAGCGCGACGTTAAAAAAAATAATCAAGCAAGCAAGCACTAAGTTATTTAGCTCTCCTTTTCTCTGCTATTTTTATCTGTATTTTGGTACTCATATCAAATTTTAAGACCACTCCCTGCTGATTTTAGAAAAACTAAAACTGAATAAAAAATAGCTCCGTTAATCTTTTTCAGGAAAACATGAACCGAACGTACCTTCAGTATGTTTTGTACGAGTATAGAATAAAAGCCTGCATATGTAGTTTAATTTTAATTTAGCTATGTTTTCAATAAAATTCCACTAATATATTGCGAAGAAATATGGGTAACTAAACTTCTGAAAATTAAAAACAAAATTAAACTAACTTTTTCCTTTTTTTTTCTTAACTCTACTACTTTTTTCTTTAGATGTTTGAATAGTACTAAGTTATAATATAAGCAAAACTAAAAAGCTGGTGTTTTGGTTATCTCTTGAAACTAAAGAGCAAGATAAATTATAGTACAAATTTTTTTCTACCTTTTCATTCTTCAAATTTTCTGATTAAATTTTTTAAGGTATATGCCTAACTTTAGAGCACTTTTTTCTTAAAAAATTTATGAAACGCTTATGTTTTTAGTTACAATGGTCTATAAAATTGTAAATTCAAAAGTCATTTTAATAATTTTTTTTTTTTTTAATTTTCAAATTTTGGCCATATTTGTTTTAAAATTAAGCAAAAAGTGACACTTACGCTAAAGTTCATATAACAAGTTCTAATTAATATATTTCACTTTTTGTTTCAACTTTATATTCAATATACATATATCTATGTTGTGAAGCAGAAAAAAATGTAGTTATCTCTTAAACTTGCTGATTTATACCAAAACTTATAAACAAAACATGATTTTACAAAAAATATATCACTTTAAAAAAAAAAAAAAAAAATAGCTCGAGAATAAATAGTTACATTGTTAAAAGGTATGTTTGAGGTACTTAGTACCGTACTTATAGAGGTATACAGAACATTGAGGTAACTAAAAGCAAACTTTAAAAAAAAAGTTAAAATTAACTAACTTAGAAAAAAAGTGCAAACTATTTTTGAAATCGTAAATACAGGGGCTTTAATAAAAAGCAACAAGGAAACTTTCGAAAATTTTCACGAAAACGGTGATTTTTGGATAAGTACATACCTTAAATGAATTTATTCATCGAATTCATGTGGCCGCGGTAGACTTGTGGTCATAGCCGCGAACTTGCCGGGGCGATTTTCGTCGCGTCGGGGGTTCGAACTCTGATGCCATTATTGAGCCACGGCTGATGCACGTTAAATCCGTCTAGACTCGAAATCCTCCTGTCGCATGGTGAGGAAGTTAGGAGAGGGAGGGGACACAATTCGTGTGTTGTTCCCCCCCACACACACGTCATTTGACCGAGGTTTAAAATGACGAACTAATAGCCCTGGTGTTGCTTCTAGTGCGATGTTTAATAAAAACAAACAAACCACTTAATTTATTTTCGATAGCCAAAGTCGATAAACCATTTAACCTATTTTTAAGAGTTATGGAGCGTAAGAAATTTTTTTGATTAATTTTAATTTTAAGAAACTCCAGTTGCCACATTTAAGTTCTTTTTCATTCAATATTCAACCGGAAAAAAACCCCAAAACTTTTCATGAATTTTAAGAGTGACCTCATTAGGATTAAATTTGTCTACACATACGAGAATTGTTTTTTTTTCAACCTCCAATCGAGCTGCTAAACAACCAGACAAGTGGTAGGCTGTAGAGAGGGTTGTGATGGCTACGGATCTATCTAACTGTAACCTCTGCTGTTACCGACGCCATTTTAAGCTGAGCTGTAGGCGCATAAACATAACAAATGGTACAATTGATGCTCCCACACAGTGCGAGTAGCTTAGTGCTATTTGTTTTCTTCAAGCAGAAGAGAATAATGCAGCAGGAATTCATCGAAAAATGAGACGAGTGTATGGTGAAAACTTTACGAGGGATGCTGTGGACTAAATAAGGATGCAAGTCTTCAAACAAACCTTCAGCAGCAGGAAAGTTAAGGGTACGGGTTTTGGGGACCAAAAAAGTCTCTTGGTAGTTGAGTTTTCGGAACTAACTAGGGACAACAATTAGTGCAGCTGTTTATTGTCAAATACTACTACGACTACGAAGAGACATTCAGGACAAAAGAGGAGGAATGCTGATTTCTGTTGTCCTCATTCATGACAATGATGGACATGACAGTGGTGCTGCTGTAACCCAACAGCTTCTGGGACTATTTAAATGGAATGTTTGTGATCATACGGCTTATAGCCCTGATATAGCCCGCTAAGATTTTTAGCTCTTCCTTAAATTGAAGAATTGGCTTCCAGACCAATAAGAGTTTCGAAACAGAGGGCAAGTCTATCTCACATCAGTAGCTGCAAAGTTCTTCGAAGAGGGTATCCGTAAGTTCGTCCACCGATGTGTCAAATGCTTGAATCTTCTCGGTGATTATGTTGAAAAGTAACCATGTTTGTATATAATTTTTTGTAACAAAAAAATTCATCTTGTTCTGTATTTTTTTTATTTTTTTTATAGTCTATCGGAGGTTAAAAAAAAACGGTCTTCGTACGTTTCCTTAGGTTTTGACCTATTGAAAATACGTAGTATTTTTTTAACCTTTAAAGTTCATATTTTGTTGTCAGATGCATTCATCTATTACTAAAACAATATCGTAAATGTTTTTCAGTCATTAGTACATAAAATTAGATTGTTTTATTTTTGTTTTATCGTTTCTTATAATTTTTCCGGTACAAATACCGATAATAAATAATCACTGTTTGCCTAATAATAATATAAATTTCGAATGTAATTTACTTTTGGGAGTTCTGCATCAATAAATATTTCTACTTTTTTTTCCATTTTAATTTCCCCATTTTTTCACATTTTTCTTCCTTTTATATACATTATTTTGATTTTTTGAAATTTCTATCATCATGAATCAAAAGTCATAGAACAAAAAAAGAATAGAAAATAGTAGCAGCTGGTTTGCTTTTATTTTACCATCAGATTTCAGTCAATAAAAGGGAATAATCTACTTAAATCAACGAAATTCATTAAAAAAAAGAAAAGAAAAGAAAAGAAATAAACACAGATCCCCTAAGTAAGAAAATTAAATCGATTCTTCAACAAAAAAGGACAATACATTCGACCAATACCAAATTCACTAGTTGAAGAATAGAACCTGAAAAGAATTCTGAACCTTATAACAGAAAAAAACGATAATTATACCAGTTCTTTGATAATCTTTTATACAGATATGAATCAAATTTTAAATCATAGAAATCCCAATACAGTATTCCAAAGAGATAAAGGTAACTACCAGAGAAAACAAAACTGATTTTGCATCCAGGAAATCAACCAGTTTAACCAACACCAAATTCTACTAAAGAAAAAGAAATTACAAGAAAAATTCACAACATTATAACAGAAAATATGATTTAAGTTAAGTATCTGGTGCCCCTCAGCGACTTTTAAAAAAAAACGCCAACTTGGAAAAAAGATCGCCAAGATAGTGATATATAATGAAGTAGAGTAATGAAAGGTTATTGATGTTTAACTATATCTGTTCATCAAATTCATACCCTGAAAACTATTTCTTGGTGTTCTTCGCAATAAGCAACAAATAATTTACAGTTCATTAGCACTTTATTATAATTTTCGTTTGTTTTTCAAATGTTTGACGTCAAATGTAGAATGTTCCATACTGTTCTTTAAGCGGTGTGACGTATGGAAAACGTCAACTGAGCCCAGTCTTTCTACTTTAACATGTAGTTATTTCTTGAAACGTTAAAATGTATCATCGTTCCTATTTTGCCACTTAAAGTAACTGAAAACTCTTTTAGAAAGTTACAAAAAGTTAACTATTCGTGTAAAAGTAATGCTAAATTCATAAAATCCGAACTTTTAGTTAATTTAATAGCTAGAATAGTGCCTGTTATTACCTCCTCCCTTTGTGTTGGTAATAAGGTAAGTTTTCCTTATGTAAGCGTGTAAGTAAATTCCTGAAATATATCAAATTATGAAGAAAATTCCAAGAATATTAAATTCGATGTGATTCTTTTGTTTGCATTTCAGTAAATGAGAATATTTTTATGTATCTAAATCAAATTCCCCCCCTTTTTTTTTGTATTTCTATGAAATGACTTAGAATTACAATAAATAAACAAGTATATATTCATATCATATATTTGTAATTTAAGGAGAAAATTTTTGTGATTAAGTGTAATTTATTACATATCAGGAAAAAAATTTTTCAGGAAAAAAAATTTTTTAAGGATGATAAAAAAAATTTAAAAAATTAGAAATTTAGATGAGCAGTACATAAATGGGGGAAATTTATTTACATTTAGTCTATAATTCCTCGTTCACTAAAAAATTTAAATTTCATGACAACGCCTCATGTATTCTCTCTTCTCATTCTTTCATAATTCTAGAGCATTTATCTAATTTTTTCCTTGAAAATAATTCCTTGAAAATCCAATATTTATTTATTAACATAAAATTGTCGTGTAAGAGAAAAAGCATTATCGAAGTTATCCACACAAAAAAAAAATTTTTTTTTTTGGTTCACATGTGAGTAATGTTATATGTTTCAATGGAGAATTGTGTTTTAATAAAATATCTAACATAAATATAATTTATGTTAATTTAGCATTTTAATTTATGAAAACCTCACAAAGTGGCAAATATTCTTATATTTATAAATTGAAATAAAATATATTAATTCTATTTAAATTGTATGTTCTTTAAAGTTCATTAACATTACATTTTATTCAAGTTTTTTTTTATTTCAAATTTCTATGCAAATTTTATTGATTGAATTGGTTTAACCTAGCAAATATTGAAAACTTATATAAAATCGAAGTGTATTTTGCTTTTTAAGTACTATCGAAAATTTTCCTCCGAGGCTTTTGAATGACAAAAACGTATTAGAATAAATAGTGCAGAATTGAAATACAGGTATCAAAAATCATGAAATATTATCAAATTTAATTTTTTTTTTCACTTTTCAAATGAATTATATCAGAAATTCATTTCATTCGAAGCGAAGATTAGTTATATCATTCAAAACTACTCAGTTTTAAGAATCAATCGAATGGAACAGCATCAGTGACTAAACAACAAAGCTACATTCCATATTAGTGCAAAAATAAACCTATATTAGGTGCAATTGTATATCAGAAAAATGTGAAGATTTTTAAAACGAGCAAAGTACATGGGATTTCTAGTTGGCTATTTATTCTTTGAGTTCCCTGTGATTAATACATTAGAAATATATAACTACAACAAAAAAAAAATAATTTAACAGCCATTTTTCACATTTTGCACAGTTAAAAAGGTATTATTCCAGACATAGAATCTTTTTTTAATACAATATTAGGAATAAAAAGAATTGAAATTTTCTTTTAAGCCCTATAACTTCGTAAGAATAACAATGCGATTTTTTTTAAATTTAAATATCGTTTGCGTTTTTTTTTATTATGATACAAATAGTTTGATAGAAAAAATTGAATAAAAACAATAAGTACTTAGTAAGATTATCATACACAGACGATGTTTTTCATTAATAATAAGACTTAAAAACAAACAAAATAAAAAGAACGATAGACAAAATGAATAAAAGATGGGCATTATTAAAAAATTCTTACATTCTAAAATTTATTCAAAAAAAAGCATTGTTCAGATAGGAATATCATGTTTATAATATAAATATATATATGAGTGTGTGTGTATATAAAACATATATATTTTAGCACTTTTGTTTTATAGTTATTTTAGCTTTTATTTTTAAACATTTATTTGCACTTGTATTGTGGTTTTTCCTAATTTAATTTATTTTTAATGTTTTTGAATCTGCTTTTTCATTCTTTTCAATTGTATTTTTGGTTTTTATAGCCATTTTTAAATAATAATATTTTGTTGATGAGGATAGCTTGGCCATCAGTTCTAGAATAACCCAACATAATAATCTGAAGCCCGTTACAACTTTGAATACATTATTTCCCAATTTCGTGTTTTTACTTCAAATTTTTAGTTTTTTTTATTTGTTATTTAATTTTTTCAGTTCTACATTTTTGGATATTTCTTTTAATTTACTTTCTTTTGAATTTATAATTTTTTTCTTTTTTAATTAAATTCATATCATGTATTAGCATTCCCTTTTCACTTTGCAATTTTTATCATTCTATTTTTGTTATGCTTCGCGTAATTTTTTCTTAATGGTTCAGTTGTGATTTCTATATTTTTTTCTAGTTTTAACTTTTGAAATAACTTCTTTGTTTATTTGCGAATTTTAAAAATTTTTGTGTTATTCAATATAATACAAACTCTAAATTATATATATATACACAAAAGCAATTACAGATTCATTAATATAAAACAGACCTAATTATTAACATGTATATAAATTAAAATTAAAAAGACTTTGTTGCGTTTCAATTTTTTACGATGCAAAAATATGTAGTATATTTTCGAAACTGAATATAACTATAGCAGAAAAATCAACATAACTTTCTCTCCTTTTAAAAGAAAGCTTTTAAAATACAGTGTTATGTAATTATTAACAATAAGACATTGATTAATGCTCTTTTTTTAAACGTCTCGAAAAGGCCTTTTAAAATAACGACCTTACTTTTTGACGTTGTTTATACGTCACAGCTAAAAGAACAATGATCTGCCATTTTCAAAAGCGGTTCGGTAAAAATGACCCTAAAGAATCCATTTTGAGGGTAAAAAAGTTGTAAAAAACTCTTATTTTACAACAGATATTGTCAAAAAGGTAACATTCTATTCTTTTTTTATGTATATATACTGATAATAAACACCTATAGTCATTCAGAAGTTTTCGCCCTAAATCTACGTGCTTTCTCAAGCAAAAATGAAGATACTTTATTGCACCTTGATTTTTTGTTTGATAGCTAACGTAAGTTAATTTTTCAATTAATATGTATTTAATTTACATGTTTAAATACATGCTAAAATTTCTAGTTACTTTAAATCGTGGAAATTTTCCAGTACATTTCAATAGATTAAAAGTTTGAAAATTGCTGAATTTGGCCTATAGAGAACTGTTCTTAATTATATATCGATATGTATATGTTTTGAACAAAAACCTAACATATACGATATTGGCAAACGATTTATTTGCATTCGGATAAATTTCGATTGTAAAATATTCTAAGCAACAAGAATTACTCTAATATATTTATAAAAGAAGTACAGTTATAAAAAAAGAAATTCTTCTCTAATCTGAGTAACATTTCTTCATAAATAATAACTTGACAAAATGTGTTTATTATTTTGAAAAATTTAGTTCAGTTCTTTTAAAAGTAATTTCATTGACGAATTGCGATTTATTTCACAAATTGTATTTTTGCAGATTTTCATATTCTGAAACCTTTGCTATAATCTTTAGTGATATGAAGTAAATAATATTCATATTTTTCACTATTCTATTTTATATATGCTGCTGCTTAAAATTTTCTCCTTTAAATCATCTGTGAAAAGCTCTTTTATTTGTACATGCATGAAACCTTGTTGTACTTCTAATTAAGAACGAAGTAATTTTACTTGAATCTTGCGGGTCGATTTTCTGCTTGAGAATCTCAAATATTTACTTAAAATGTAATGCAGTTGCGTTGTATAAATTTTCCGGTCATTTTGTCTGAGACGAAATCCGATGGCCTTCATTTACACTTCCTCACTAATCGGCAGTCGGCCCACGACTAATAGTTTCTGCAGAAAGGAAAAAATTCACACGCGAGTATCAGGATTGCCTACAAATGTGAACCAAGCCACGCCTTATTAGCTTAATTTGTTCATGCACGAAAAAATATGTTTGAATATTTTTTGAACATGCCTAGAATATTAATATTTGTGTGAAATTTGTAACACCCTACCGACCCGGGCGTCCTCTTGTGCCCTCACTAAATTCAAATATTAAATACTACGACAAAAATAATTACAAAACCACCAAAACAACTTTCACAATTTATTAATATATATTTACTATGACACCAATAACTACGCTCTCCAGGTTAAGCTGCTTAACACCTTAATTCAACCCACCAATAGTAATCTAACAGCCTCTTACCAATAGTACTGCCTCGACTGCAACTCAGATTCAGACTGTTGAAAACACTAGATCAATCTTTCTACAACAATCACTACTCGAACCTTCCACAATAGACTTTAATTCCTCCTTTCCTCCAAGTGACTTTAATTCCTGACACTTCGGCTTCACCTCATCTCATCTCATCTCATCTACAGTATTTCTCTCAGATCCTCCTTCGGCTACTCTTTCAGATCTCCTTTCAGATACTCTACTCCTTCCGACGGAGTTTATATAATTCCTAACACTTCACTTCATTCCTAACTGCTTTACATACTACTTTATGCATCACGTTTCATTTTTGGTTGGGCAAAGGTTGTTTAGTGAAAGCAATCAATCTCAATTGAAAGTCCCCAAGGTTAGTGAAGAGAAACCGCGAATAGCCCAATGTCACAAATTGGTTATAAAATTCTTGCTTTTTAAGCATTTTACTAAAACTAGTGAACTTTATTTTAAATTAATTTAAATGATAAACCTACTATATAGTCATTGCATTGAATGGAAAATACATTTTCTGATACGAATAGCATTTGGATTGAATTTATTAAATTTTGTAGCCTTCTCCATAGTGATTATGCAATGATAGCACCGATTCTCAATTGGTGGCACTCGTACGCCAAGGGGTGCGTGAGAGACCGATAAGGCGTTGCTAAAAGAAAGCGGCTATGGAGGTCACACAGCTAAAGAGAGTACAAAATAATTTTAAAAAGTAGAGGTGGAAGTTTTTATTAAGATTATCAATTGTAACATTGTCGATTTCTGATGAAGAGAAATTATTTGCATAAGATACCACTCTGAAGCAGTGGCGTGCCAAGAAAATAATTTTGCAAGGGTGCATATCGTCATCGTCCTCAAAGAAGAGATTTTTCTGTTTAGAGTTATTACTTGGTAAAAAGTAAATAATACGCTATATATCAGTCTTGCTTCTCTTGTTTAAAACTGCTCTTAAGTATTGTTATAATTTTATCAAGTTATAGAAATAACATAATTCGATATAAAAACCAACGTTTTTAAAAACAACGTTTTTAAAAACAACGTTTTTATATGGTGGCAAAGTTTATTAGAGAAAATTATTGAAATATTAGTTATTTTTAACTTTAAAATTCACTTAAAAAGAGACATTTGTGAGATTTTTAAAAAATTCATAATACTCATAAAATCAAAACATGCATTTGAAAGTTTGTAAGTCATTCTATTAAAAAAAGAATGGGAACCAGAATTCAGAAAAAATTATTGTGATAAGACACGGTGCCAAATATTGGAAACTTTCTTTCTTGCGAATGATTACTGACTAAAAGTCAGCAACCCTTACTATCTCGGAGTTAGTAAAGGGGAGATAGTATCTCCCCTTTGTGAGAACAAAAGGTTTACGATACCGCATGCTGCGTGGGGAGTGCCCGGTGCTCCCAGAGGGGGAAAGAAATTTTTTCCTTAATCCTAAAAGCGCCGAGGGGAAAGAATATTTTGACTTATTAAAATTATTGAAATATTAATTAAAACTTGTCGCAAACGTATAAATATTGCATTGTTAGGCGAGTACGAACGATTCCCAAAATTTCAAAGCTCTAGCTAGATGGGAAGTTGATTAAATTAACGATCGAAAGTTTGATGACACACACACACACACACACCAAGTGAAATTCAGAAAAACGTTGTAAAAACGTTGTAAATAATAAAGATCATTGAAGAAAATTAATTAAGATACCACCCCATAAAAATCCCCCCCCCCCCCCTCTCTCTTCGTGTACAGACACTGGTTCAGAGGCACTCTTTCAGACAGCAAAGACATTTCTATTCTTTTCTCAACACTGGGCCGAATCGAAATCCTGTTTTCTCTTCATGATGAAACAAAAAATTTTAAGTGTGAGGAGAAAAAAAAATTCTTATAAACGTTTAAAATATAGAACATCATTATAGTACAGTAAAAAAATTACTCTGAATTATTTCAATTTCGAGAAAAAATCTTAGGCAGGGGGGGTTGTTTGCCCCTTTGACCCTCACTACTTCCGGTGTACGCCATTGCTCTAAAGAGCCTTTTCAGAGTGGTATGTGATGAACTTAGAAAAAATGGTGAACCTAGAAAGTTTTGGCGTTAATCGCGGGATAAATACATTGGTATTTCTGAAAAAGTCATAATGAATTTGCTCCACTCAGCTCGTTGAATAGGTGATTTTTATCGTATCTATCTATATATATATAATATATAAGCGAAATACCACTGATTGACTCATCATGAGATCTCTAAGACTATACAACCGATTGACTTGAAATTTAGCATAGATACTCATTTTGCCTTGCAGACGCTCACTAAGAACGGATTTACGGAAGTCTTATCCAAAATGTAATTGTCATCCGTTAATCTACTCTTAAATTATGGCGACTTTATCGCCAAAAATGATATGATACCAAACGGAATATATTTTTTTTTCTGTGTATACTGTGTATTGTCACCAATTAAGTTTACTTGGTGAGATTTGCGCTTGCGGAATGGAAAAATACCAAATAATTTTATATTGAAGCGCTGATGGAGGATTGAAAAGAATTTGTCGAAGAGGCTATTTATGCGAAATTTCGTACATGTCGAAAATAAGAAACGCACATATTTAGCGATGGAAATAAATGAGCTTGGAATCCCACGGTTGGTGAAAGTGTAGTTTAGTTCCCAAACTTTGCGGGATTTTGAAAAATACTAAAAGGGCGACTTCTTACCGAGTAGCGCACACGCAAGACAATCTTCCCTTACTCGAGAACCTCGCTACATGCATGAACGAACTCAAGACGCTATGACATACGTAAGACATTTTGGACGTCTCGACTTGCACGACTTTTTTTGTAAGATTGTAGTCACTTGCCATCCTAAATGTTTAGAAATCAAAGACCTCTTGAGGCAAGGACAAAAATCTTACGATAGACACGATGCCATTGCGAGGGTATTTCATTTGAAAGTCAAGCACATGATGAATCTTCTGACAAAAGGTTGCATCTTTGGCAATTCTAGGTGTGTAAATATATGGGGTGACTTTTTACTAAATCATTTTATTTTTCTCATATATTTGAATGTCGTGGATAACCATTATTTCAGACAATCAATTTCTTAATATTTTAAATTTAGATTATCATTAACGTTTTAAAAATTGAAAATTTTCTTGATATTACAACGTTTTTCTGAATTTCACTTGGTGTGTGGGTGTAAGTGTGTGTGTCCTCAAATTTTCGATCGTTAATTTAACCAACTTCCCATCAAGCTAGAGCTTTGAAATTTTGGGAATCGTTCGCACTCACCTAACAATGCAATATTTAGACGTTTGCAACAAGTTTTAACTTATATTTCAATAATTTTAATAAGTCAAAATATTCATTCCTCTCGGTGCTTTTAGGATTGAGGAAAAAATTTCTTTCCCCCTCTGGAACACCGGGCACTCCCCACGCCGCATGAGGTATCGTAAAACCTTTTGTACTCACAAAGGGGAGATACTATCTCCCCTTTACTATCTCCGAGATAGTAAGGGTTGCTGACTTTTAGTCAGTAATCATTCGCAAGAAAGAAAGTTTCCAATATTTGGGGCCTTGTCTTATCACAATAATTTTTTCTGAATTCTAGTTCCCATTCTTTTTTTAATAGAATGACTTACAAACTTTTCAAATGCATGTTTTGATTTTATGAGTATTATGAATTTTTTAATACTCTCACAAATGTCTCTTTTTAAGTAAATTTTAAAGCTAAAAATAACTAACAGTTTTAACTAATATTTCAATAATTTTCTCTAATAAACTTTGCCATCATATAAAAACTTTGTTTTTAAAAACGTTGGTTTTTATATCTAATTATTTTACGTATAGGTTCCAAAATATAATATTATCGTCTGCCCAGGGAAGCGGGTAGGTATCAGCTAGTGCTTATATAAAAATAAATATAGATACAAATTAAATACATCTCCGGATTTGAGATTGTATTTATCCTCTACTAATGAAAAATTTGTTCAAATTTCTTACGATTCAATGCTGCCTCAAGTGCACCATCGATTCCCTCCCCCCCACCTTTTCTTTCCAATCTTCACTTAATTAATCTGCTTGGTTCAAAATTTAAAAAAACTATAACATAAAATACAGATCGTTTAAATTAATTCTACATATAAGTTTTTTGGAAAACTTTTCAGAATCTGTAACGGATGAAACAAATTTTGTGCGTGTAGATGTAGGTTGTCGGGAAAATTCTTGTTTAGATGTAAGTGGAAAATCTGGGGTAGGTGGGCTGAATCTGGGGTAGGTGGACTGTGTGTGTGTGTGTGTGTGTGTGTGTGTGTGTGTGAAAAAGTTTCAGTACCTCTAAGGTAAAAGATTAATACTTTTTGTGTAATTTGTTTAAAATATTCCTTCTGACAATTCTAACCAATTTAATATGTGCTAACATGTTGTTGTTTTGAGAAAATGGCGTCAACAAAAATGCGTGCTATAAAGTAAAGGATACATATACGGTGTTAGATTGATCAAAAGATTGATAATATAACATGTTGTAATTATAATAATTACACTTAGTTAGCTTACATCGCTAAGATCTATTTATTTAATATTTTATCGTCTGCTTTTATTTTATTTCCGAACAGAAAATTGAGTATAATAATGTATCGTTGATCTTATTTTATTTATTTAGCTTAATGACTGATTTTTATGGCAGAATCGACCGTTTTTGTTCTTTTTGTTGCCTATATTGGCAACGTTTCTGTACCTTAGAATGTTTTGCCTGTGAAAATAAAAATGCTTTAAGAATTTGAAGAAAGCATTTTCTTTTCTTGATAGTAGTTGCTTCTATGTAGCCTAGGGCTTGCAATTACGCTTGCTTTGCGCTAATTAATATTCATTTGGAATAATTCTGTTTTTTCAAGAGCTTAACAATTAATGCTTTCAACAGATATTTCGACACTTAAGATTAT
Source organism: Nephila pilipes (assembly GCA_019974015.1). NCBI lineage: Eukaryota > Metazoa > Arthropoda > Arachnida > Araneae > Nephilidae > Nephila > Nephila pilipes. The sequence goes on from BMAW01083444.1 coordinate 23,251, forward strand.
CAACCGAAGAAGCTTTGAAAAAAAGCGAGAATCTACCAGAAAGAGCAAACAAAAACCACAAGCTAAGGAAAGTCATCGAGATTTAGAACGCAAAATACTAGCTAAGAAACGTACTGAACGCAAAGCTACACAACTAGATAATTATAAAAACAATAGGAGCGGAAAATTACTTCAAAATGAAAGCTAATTTCAATTTCTTAAATATTTAAATTCTAAATAATATTTTTTAAATTTTTTATTATAATTTAAACTCGATGTTTTGAACTTTTCTTAAGTGTAACTCGTACAATGCATTCTACTGTACTGTATTGCAGAATATTAATAAAGATGACTTGTTTTCAGGACATCACATTTATTTGCGCACATCTTTTCAAACATAAATTCAAAACACAATTTTACACAAGCACCACTTTTTCAAACGTTCGTCTTGGAACCAAACTCAAAACTAAATTTCATATCCGTTGCCAGTAAATTATCAAAAATCAAAAATATGCTCTGGTGTTGCCAAAAAAATATATCTTAATAAAGAATATTGAAAAAGGTATCACTTTAAGTTTAAATCGTTTGCTTTTAAATGTTGAATAGATAATATTTTTAAAAAAAAGTATCACATTAGAATTAAATCGTTTGCCTTTAAAGGTTGAACAGATAATATCTTAAAAAAGTATCACATTAAGATTAAATCGTTTGTTTTTAAAAAATGAATATGTCACATTACATACATATTTTTTTCCGATACTTTTTCCGTGATTTTTATAGTTTTAAAAATCAATTTAACGCTTTTATCCTTTTCAAGAAACAAAACATTCTTTTCTTTTAATTAAGGTGAAAATAAAATAAATAAATAAGTATTTAAATTCGCTTTGTAAATTTCAGTTTTGCATGTGCTAACGTTTTTTTTTTTTTTTTTTTCTTCTTCTGTTAAGTTCTCGAAAAAATAGAATTATTCTAAACGAATATTAACAAGCGTAAAGTAAGAGTTCTTCCAACCCTCAAACTTCACAGAAGGCACAATTGCTATCAAGAAAAGAAAATACCTTCATCAAATTCCTAATGCAATTTTATTTTCACAAGTGAAACATTCCGCAGCACGAAAACGTTGCCAGCGTTAACAACAAAAAGAATAAAGACAGACGATTCTTCCATAAAAATCAATTATTAAATTAAATATCAAAATAATAGCTAACCAGACATTCTTAAAGTAGTCAATAATGTTCTGTTCTGATATGAAAATAAAAGCTGGTGATAAAATATTAACTATGTCTTAGCTTTGAAAACATACTTAAAAAGCAAACTAAATATAATGATTATAATTGTAATGTATTATAATGTCAATCTTTTGAACATATCCCCATGTATCCTTTATTTTATGCCCACGCATTTTTGTTGACGCCATTTTCTCAATAAATAAATAAATAACACGTTAGCACATTTAAAAAATAAGAAAGGAACACTTCTATAATTGTTATTATTTTCCCTCCTTTAGGCTGTGAGTTCTGATGACTGTCCGAAAACGCCTTGTCCTTCAGGAGAGTATTGTGTCCGGACTCTCGGAAGTACATCTTGCGTGCGTCCCGCAAAGAAAAGTATTTTATATGAAAAACATTTTAAAACTTTTTTACAACGTTTTTCTGAATTTCACTTGGTGTGTGTGTGTGTCATCAAATTTTCGATCGTTAATTTAACCGACTTCCCATCAAGCTAGAGCTTTGAAATTTTGGGAATCGTTCGTACTCGCCTAACAATGCAATATTTAGACGTTTGCGACCAGTTTTAGCTCATATTTTTTTAAATAATGCGGTTTAGCCCAATCACTTGGCGCAATTTGAATAATTGCCAAACTTGGCGAAATTTTTTTTTTTTTTTTTTTTTTTTTTTTGGCTGAATGTTAAGTCCGCTTCGCGGACCAATTTAGCAACATTTGGCAAAATACCGCCAAATAATTCCTGTCTCCAAGAGTGGTTTGACTAAACTGTATTTTTACTGTACCATTTAATTTACCGGATTAATTAATTTTAGTTAGTTTTAACGCTGTTATGTATTTCACTTGGTGTGTGTCTGTATGTATGTGTATCAGTGTGTCATCAAATTATCTATTGTTAATTTAACCAACTTCCCATCAAGCTAGAGCTCTGAAATTTTGGGAATCGTTCTTATTTGCCTAACAATGCAATATTTAGATATTTGCGTCCAGTTTTAACTAATATTTTAATAATTTTTTTAATAAACTTTGCCACCATATAAAAACGTTGTTTTTAAAAACGTTGGTTTTTATTTCGAATTATTATGTATTTCACTTGATGTGTGTGTCATCAAATTTTCGATCGTTAATTTAACCAATTTCTCATCAAGCTAGAGCTCTGAAACATTGGGAATCGTTCTTACTCACCTAACAATGCAATATTTAGACATTTGCGAAAATTTTTAATTAATATTTCTTTAATAATGCAGTTTAGCCCAATCACATGGCACGATTTCAAAAATTGGCCCCAATTTTGGCGATTTTTTTTGGCTCAACGTTAAGTCCATAAAATGGAATAGAGTAGCCACATTTGACAAAATACCGCCAAATAATTCTTGTCGCTAACGGTGGTTGGATTAAACTGCATTCCAATCATTTAATTTACCGGATGAATTAATTAATTTTAGTTCATTTAAACGTTTTTACGTATTTCACTTGGTGTGTGTCTTGGTGTGTATCAGTGTGTCATCAAATTTTCTATTGTTAATTTAACCAACTTCCCATGAAGCTAGAGTTCTGAAATTTCGGGAATTGTTCTTACTTGCCTAACTATGCAATATTTAGATATTTGCGACCAGTTTTAACTAATATTTCAATAATTTTTTTTAATAAAATTTGCGACCAGTTTTAACTAATATTTCAATAATTTTTTTTAATAAACTTTGCCACCATATAAAAACATTGTTTTTAAAAACGCTGGCTCTTATTTCGAATTATTTTTACTTTTTTTTAGTAATAAAGAAATTAAAATTTGGTTTCAAATTACTTAAAAATGAAGTTATTTTGGAAGAAATAGATTAAAAGCCAAAAATCTTTATTTAATCTTTACTTTCACAAATTTACCTAACATTTGTAGAATTAACTTTGATGCATATAGTAAATTGTAGAAAGGTATAAGTCTGACAGAATAAATTAAATGTAATATATATAGCACATCGATCAATAACTCCCGAGACTAACATTGAAAACAACATTTTATATATATATATATATATATATATATATTTTTTTTATTTAAAATATATATATTATTGTTATTATTATTATTATTATTTCTGTTGAGAATCCATATTATCACGTGGTCTTCGTGACTGGAGCCAGTTGCCACTCATATGTGAGACCCACGTGTAATTATACTAATACAAAAAGAAATTAATTTTATTAGCGAGTCTTATTTTAATGAAAGATTTTCACGTGTGTTGATAATTTTGCATGTATCAAGAGGTGTAATTAATTTTCATAATATATCGCGGAAGCTATTTCATAGGTTACAAAAAAAATTTCAGAAATATGTAGGTATTTCAAAGTTTGTATTGATACAGCGCTTTCAATTCGTTCATTTGTAAAGAAAAAAGTTGGAAAATTACATAAAAGATTATGTTAGATGCTAGCTTTCCAGGAGCCCTTTTTGGTCGTGTTCACGATCGACGGCTCTAGGCCTGCAGCCAATTTAATATGTTTTCTCGGAATCTCTCTTCTATTATTTAAAATTATTTGAATGAAAATAAACTCTGTGAAAAGACCACCAAGATGTCATTATTTATGACACCAAAATTGACTATAAGTAATAAGAAGGAATAGATAACTTAAAGTTATTTTTCAATAATTTTAAATTTCATTATGATTTTGGAATTAATAAGAAATCTGAAATTTTTTTAAGATTTATCTTTTTCACCCAAATATTATCGGGGCATAACTGCTAGTGAAAATAATGCTTATTATTAAATATAGAACATCATAAATTAAATATATGCATAAAAAATTCGCTGCTCTTGTTTAGTTCTTATTCAGTTTTTTTTGTTTGACAGAACATATGTGTAGCTCTGAACCAGGAAGAGAAGAGGTGTATGATATGCTTCCTCCATGCAATCCAGGATTGACATGTGACACACAACTTACTGTAGTAAGCCTGTCATTTCTTATTTTACAACGTTTTTCTGAATTTCACTTGGTGTGTGTGTGTGAGTGTGTGTGTGTCATCAAATTTTCGATCGTTAATTTAACCAACTTCCCATCAAACTAGAGCTTTGACATTTTGGGAATCGTTCGTTCTCGCCTAACAATGCAATATTTAGACATTTGCGACAAGTTTTAATAAATATTTTCTTTAATAATGCAGTTTAGCCCAATCACTTAGCGCGATTTCAAAAATTTGCACCAAAATTGGCTGGGTTTTTTTTTTTTTTTTTTGTTCAACGTTAAGTCCGTAAAACGGAACAGGGTAGCCAGATTTAGCAAAATATCGCCAAGTAATTCTTGTCGCCAAGGGTGGTTGGGTAAAAATACATTCCATCCATTTAATTTAGCGGATGAATTAATTAATTTTAGTTAGTTTTAACGTTTTTATGTATTTCACTTGGTGTGTATCTGTCTGTGTGTGTATCACTGGGTCATCAAGTTTTCTATCGTTAATTTAACCAACTTCCCATCAAGCTAGAGCTCTGAAATTTTGGGAATCGTTCTTACTCGCCTAACAATGCAATATTTAGACGTTTGCGACAAGTTTTATCTAATATTTCAATAATTTTCTTAAATAAACTTTGTCACCATATAAAAGCGTTGTTCTTAAAAACGTTGGTTTTTAATTCGAATTATTTATCTTTAAATGTGTTTCATAGACGGATAAGTAATCGAAAACAAGAAACACGAATCCATACTGAAATCCCATCTGAATCAATGACTAGAATATAATTGGACAGACTAAGCTCTCTCCCATTCTTCACCTAGTGCAATTTGATTTCGTGGACTTAATATTAATCCTATTGAATTTCGACCTAAATTCTCACATCTTTATTATTTGATCTATTTGATTGCAATAAAGTGCCTCTGAAAGAGCAAAAAATAATGAATGCTTCTGTGGAATTACTTTTTTCCTCCGATTTTTAAAAATATTTAAAAATATTCTTTAAAGACCGAAAACCTCATAAACGAATCATTAAAATAAGAATAAAAATATTTTTAAGAATCTTAGAAAAAAAGTAATTCCACAGAAGCGTTGACTATTTTTTGCTCTTTCAGATGCAATTTATTGCATTCAAATAGATCAAGTAGTAAAGATGGGAGAATTAAAGTCGAAATTACATAGGATTAACATTAAGCTGATGAAATCAAAATGGCGGGTAGACGGGAGCCTTAAATCTGTCTTTGCTAGAGTTTTTGCAGTTTTCATCGTTGAAGCTATGTATGTGTCAACCATCTTGAATTCATTAATGTAATGTTAATCTAACGAAATTTCTACCATCTCAAATATGGATCAGAGTTATGGTTCCTACCTTCTCACAGAGTTATTTAGGTATGAAGAAAAGTTCAAAAACACTTCCGAAATCGGAATGAAAATTTAATTTGAATCACTTTCTCTCATACAAAATATTTTAGAAATCAATTAGTCATTTCATAGGATCAAAATACATTCATGAAATCAAAATGCCTAATAATCAAAGCTAAAAAGGTAAATATCCACGAGCGATTTCATTAACCCTACTTCAATAAACAAGAACTAACTTGTAAGCTCATTGTGGGTTTAAAAAAAAAGATCGTAAATATTATGCACTAATGGATAGAATGGACGTGTCTATTTTTGTTTCTACAGATACACAAATTATTTGAATTGAAGGAAATATCGGACATGATACTAGATTATTTTTGAAAATTTTTCTATAGTAGATATATAAATATACTAACAAGGTGAAAATCGAGTGTTGTAAAAAATCATTCCGAAACAAACGAAAAAGACTGTTTTTAGAACATATCTTGAAAACACTTTAAATGTATTGGTTAAACAGTTTGGTTTCTAAAAATTCGCACGCAAATAGGCTTAATGTTTTTTTTAAAAAAAAAAATGTCTTTAAAAAAAAGTCAATTAATAACAAACCACTTCTTATGATTTTAAATGAAATGTCTCTGACAGAAAAACGATTCCAGACTTTGACAGATTGATCCAACATAGGACCCGATTAGTTTAACCTCATATTAAATGTCTAGCAAAGATTATTGATAAGCATAACTATGAATATTATTCATACAGTGTATAATTACTACATTTTATTTATGCCAGTGCTTGTGCATTTCAAGGCAGACGATATTCGAATTTCCCCTCCAAAATCCTTCATTATTCCATCGTTTGAAATTGTAAGGACTGCTTACTATTTAAGGTACACGAAACTTACCTGGGTAGCCAAAGGCCTTACGTGACGGGGTATGTAATTTAGGGAAATGACGCCGCCGAGAGAAGGTGGGAGGGTACTAACTTAGCAGTCTGGTCTCAAACGCTTGAACAGAGGCTCAATATTACAAAGTTCCTTGACAAAATCCCTCTTATAAAGAGCATATAGATCGATCGCCTATAAAACTCCAGCCATTAGTATATTAATATATAAATTATTAAATATTTATATTATGAAATCTGTTTCTTAGTGACATAAAAATTGTTTGGCGCGTTTTTTTTAGGCACACAAAGCAGAAAGATAATGAACAAAATTCTTTTCCACTTCTTATTCGATATATCGTAACGCCCGCGCGTGCTTCACTATAACATACAACTCTCAGCCATCTTTCTTAAACATCGTCAATAATAATTTGACTCCAGTTGAAGATACGTGAATACAAGTTAAAATACTTTATTGATAATCATTGGAGAATGTATATGATCACTCTCTCTCTCTCTCTGTTGAATCTCACTTCATTCGTCAAATCAGAGTTATACTCTAATTACGAAATCTGAGCTTATCAAATCGCTTGTTCTGATTCTAACACTTTTCTACAACAAATGGTTCGTATCTTAGCACTATAATTAGAATTCACTTCAATCCAAAAAGCTAATAAAGATGCTCGAACCAAATTATAAATATCTATCAGCTAGCCGTTATCCTCTATTTACCTTCGCTTCTTTTCAATTCTATTTCATTCATATATCATTATAACACATCAATCAATAACTCCCGAGACTAACTCAGAGATGGCGCTCGTAGTAAACCAGTAACCAAGTCTTTCTAGAGTACTAACCTTTGCTTAAAACGTGTCAAAATTTTAAGTCGATCGGACCAGAAACAGCTGAGTTATCGAGGTTGGAGTAAAGTCGTTTTGTAGTTTGTTTAAAAAATGGAAAAAACCGAGTTTCGTGTTCTGATAAAACATTGTTTTTTAATGGGTAAAAACACCGTGCAAGCGAAACAATGGATTGAAAAATGTTACCCGGACTCTTGTCCATCAAAAGCAACGATTTGTCGGTGGTTTGCCGAATTTAAACGTGGTCGTACCGACACAAATGACGCGGAACGCTCGGGTAGACCTGTGGAAGCCGTTACACCGGAAAATGTGAGTGAAGTGACAAAAATTATAATGAAAGATCGTAAAGTGAAGCTCCGTGAGATTGCTGAGATGACACAGATATCATATGGAAGTGTATTTACTATCCTTCATGAAAAATTGAGCATGAAAAAGGTTTTTTCCAAGTGGGTGCCGCGATTGCTTTCGATGGAACAAAAACAGCAATGAGTCGATGATTCAGAAAGCTGTTTATCGCTATTTACTCGCAACAAAAAAGATTTCTTGCGAAAAAGAAAAAAAAAGAATTTGGGGGAAAAAAAAAGATTTCGAAAAGCGTTGGAACGATTGTATCACCCTAAAAGGTGATTAACAAAAGGTGTTATGTTGATGAATAAAAAAAATTTTTGCAAAAAAAATGTTGTTTTCAATGTTAGTCTCGGGAGTTATTGATTGATGTGTTACCTGATTCAATTCGCTTCACTTCAATATTCACCTTATTTTCCTAATTCCGTTTAATTTTGGTTGGAAAGAAATTGTAATTTTATGCAATTCAAATTACCATAAAAAACCTGAGATTAGTGAAGAGAAAATCTCCAACAGTCCAGCTCACAACATTAATGTTTGATTCAAATATTTGTTGCACACTTTTAAATAAACTAAAGTGTTTGTATTATTATGAATATGGTCTGGACAAGCGTCCTTTTTGACTCGCATCTTATTTATGTAATATCTTTAAAACTATTAAAAGTTAAATAAACAAACACAAATTAATTTTAAATTTTAAATTTTATTTTTCAGGCTGTTTGCAAATAAGGATTCGAGAACTATGTGTTGGAGAAGATTTTCCACCAACGTTTCCCACAGTATAATATGCAGAAATGTGCAAATCAAAACCAATGCTATTTATTTTTACGTATACTAATTCTATCTAGATGAAGAGTTTGCTAAATACGAGAACCTATAAGCGTTTGAATAAAATTAATTGCTGTACATTTTAAATACGAGTTGTGAAATCTTTCATAAATTAAGTTGGCTTTCTATAAATAAAAAACATCATATATCAAAAGAAAAATAGTGTTGTTGTGTTTATTCTAGGAACAAACACTTAAGATAACAGTACACATTTGAAAAAGAAAATTTGAATAAACGTACATTAACTGTTATGTATACAAATGCATATTTTATGATCTTACGGGGCTTCAAAATTAGAATAACACCCAATAAAAGTTTCGTTATTAATTAAAATATCGATATATCGATCAATAATTGTTTTGAAGATGCACTGTCACCTTAAAGGGTCTCAGGACTCTTAAACCTCAAAATTTTCGATGTTTTGGAAAAATTATATGTTAGAGCCTCATCTGTTTTGAACATTTTGGAACCAAAATTATAACGATACTTCAAAAACTCCCAGAGTTATCGAGAAAAAACTTAACTTTGATTTGAATTCTTTTAGCTATTGTTATTTTTCAACTTAAACTTCATTTTTCTCAGAACAAAAATTTATAACTTGCATGCAGGATTTCTCAGAAACTATTTAAGACATCAGTGTGAAATTTTATGTACATGTTCAAAAAAGGTTTCTTTATGACTTATACATCAAATTTTATACAAATTATTAACAGAAAATCTTTTATATGAATTTTAATTGGATTTTTTCTTAAAATTTCATATTTTTTTTAATAATTGTATTAAAATACTTTTTTTTTGCTCTAAATTTCTCAAAAAGTGTGTATAATTTAAAATTGAACTTTTTTTTTCTAGGTAACATCACTTTTGTAAATTTTAATCAATAACATACTTCAGAATCCTGCGCGCAGCAAAATATAGATTTTCTTAATTTTGAAAAAATGTCCAATTTAATTTTTTTCATTATAAATTTTTAAAAATTTCTTTAAATATTATGAAAATATGAGAAAAAATGTAAATAATTATGAATTTTATTTGGTAAAAGTTTGAATTGTCTGCTTTGTTTCATTGGTAAATTGTATTGTTTTGAAAATTGGCATTTTTTTTCGATACACGGACAAGCGTTAAGAATCCTGAAACCCCTTAATGCTATTGAAACTGAAATCTCATTTTTCGATACTTGGATCTCGTCTGACTGTACCCTCTAGTACCTAACGAACTGAACTGAGGCCAGTGATAGAATTGCTGTTTCTACTCTTGAAACCCTCAAACAGTAGCAGCATGAAATCTGCTTCCAATGAGTCCCTTCTCATATAAGACTCTATGGGGATGAAAATGTAACGATGTGAGACTTATTCCTCTTCAACTGTCCTTATGGAACAATCCTGGACACCACCTGATTCAAACAACTCGGCTTCCAGTTATTCAAAGTAAAGTTTATATTAGATCAACCGGAAAGTTCCGTCCGTTTGTGAAGTGATAGAAAATAACACATTTTTCTTATATTTAATAATATTTATTATACAATATTCTGTCTTTATTAGAATTGGTCTATAAGCATTCCAGATAGGTTCCTCGTGAGTTAAATGAGAAAGATTTGCTGATGTACCTTCAAAAATTCGATTTTTCAAATTTATTTTCAAAAAATAGTGTGGAATGTTAGGAGCATTCTAAAGCAAACCGCTTCAAAATCCGACAATAATTACGTCCTGTGCAACAAAAAATGTAAATGTCTAAAGTGGCTTGTTCTTTGTAATGCAATGTAAACAAACCTCTTTTTCTCAGTTTCTTATTTTGATACTTTCCCTCAGGATTAAAAAAAAAATGTTTTGTATGTAGAGTTTTAAACTTTTACATGAGGGTTGCACATGTAGATCTTTATTCTGTGGACAACAGTTTTGTTAATGGAATTATTAAATTTTATTTTATAGCATGATACATGAAAAAAAGTTACTAATTCTAAATTTTATAACTTTTTTCATTTTTCAATTTTTTTTTAAATGTGAGATAAATTTAAAATTTGAGGCTTACAGAATAAGGTCATTATTTAGATATAACTTGGCATAGTGGCAGCGGTAGCCTAGTGGTCATGGTTTCGGATTCGTGGCCGGTGGTTTTTGTTCAGTCGCGAGTTCGAGCCATGGCCGCTAAAGACCCACCGTGCAGCCGTGCATGCACGTTAAATCTGTTCGGGGTCCAAAGTCCTCCCCTTGGCGTGGTGTGGGTATTAGGAGAGGGGGTGCCAGCTCAGGTGCCGTCCTTGTCACTTGACCGTGGTTCAAAATGACGAGGTCTGTCGCCAATAACTTTCGGGTTGCTTCTAGTGCGACGTTAATAAAAAAAAAATAACTTTGTTTAAGAATGATGGTTCTACTGTACACCTTTCAAATGTTATCTTATGGGTAACAGAAGATAAGCTATTTTTGTACGCATATTTCGTATCGTTTAAGGAAATATATAAATTTAATAGCAAAACTTGTGTGATGAAATCCTTTAAACTATATACTTTATTACACAAACTGGTAAAATTTCATATTGAAATGAGCAAAAATTGTTGATTTATGATGAATTGAAAAAAGTGCTTCAAAATGTTCTACTTTTGATTTCGAAAGGTACTAAGTCCGCTTTTCGAATCATCATATGCTCGGAATACTGTTTTCTAGGAACAAAAACTAACCCATTTTGGACAGGATGATAACTGGTGATGAAAAATTGGATTATTTTCGAATTCAACGTAAGGGAAAGAGCATACTTGCGGCATGGACTATCCATTCCCTCTACCTCTAAATCGAGATTGAGCTTAACCCCTTGCCATTGTCGCCCGAATCCAGTTCGGGCAACAACTACGTGCAGAATTTGTGATGCCCAAACTGGATTCGGACAGGATAAAAATTAACGTTTCTATTTTGTGAAGCCCGAGCTGAGTTCGTTTCTACTTTAGGATACTTAATACACTATTTTCCTAACAGATGGTATTAGTGGTCCTAGTTTTTCACCAATTACGACTTCAGTCGAGGGAGGGAAAATGTGGGTGCTGTCAGTTAAATTAAGACACACTTGGATTGATAAACAAAGGCAGAGTTTCGCTTTCTCGTTTACTTTCGGTTGTTTTTCAGTGAGTTTTTTCGCAAATAATTTTCTTTTTTTGCAATGTCCGATTCAGACACCAATGTGAAGTACAGTTTAGGTATTTTTAATTAATTATGTATTATTTTTAATTAATGCGTATTTTTAAAATTTTAGTTTTGTAATAAAAAAAACCATTTTCTAACTTTTATAATAATATAAAGAACAAAATTAAACAGTCAAAAAAAATTTCCATTTTTGGTTCATTTTTCTGAAATATATGTCGCAGTTAAGGGGTTTAAGTTAAAGAACGCTGTGCATAGGGCGGGACGTCCTGGAGCCAATACGTTTCGAGCTTTTGAAATCTAACAAGAAGTTCAATTCGGAGAGATACTTCGTCACTTGACCGAGGTTCAAAATTATGATGTCTATCCCCAATAGCCCTCGTGTTGCTTCTAGTACGACGTTAATAAAACCAATCAATAAACCAATCTGACTCCCACGTGACATAACAGGCAAACTCCTAGATGTGCCCTTACGATTAAGGAAGATAAGAGTTGTCCAAACCACCACCTACAGACTTGCTAGTGGACACATTAGGAGAATTGACAAGGACAGAAAGCCTTTCCAACCCGCACCAATTGTAATATTTATCAGACATCTCCCAAGCATCTTTTAAATCCTTTGGGGATAGACATAGAACATATAATTACTCCGCATCATCTCACTTATGATTTCTTGGAGCTTTTTGGTCTCGTGGGTTTGGACTAACCTAGACCTTGCGGAGTAACACAAAATTATGTTAGCATTTTTACAATTAATTTAAAATAAAGAAATTTTGCATTTATTAATCATATATGGGGTAGAAAGATATACTCGTAGATATTGTCCAATAAGAAATAACTCTTTCATGTCACTATTTCATATCAAAAAGTTTTTTTTTTTTTTTTTTTTTTTGAAAACTTATCCTTCTGTACAGTTTTCCATGCATTATATGTAATTAAATATGCTTCTAAAAATTTTGAGTTTCATAAATCAATCCCACACTAACACGACGCATAATTTTGATCTTGTAAAAAGCAGGCAATTCAAAATAAAAATTGAAATAGGCTTAGCTAAATTTTTTTTTTTTAGTATGCGCTTAAGTTTTTTTTCCTATTAAATTTTTGAAAAAGTAGAATTATTTAAAATTTACGTTAATTAACGTAAAGTAAACGAACTACAAGTGCCCCAAGCTCTACAGTAGCAACTACTATAAAATAAAGAAAATACAATTCTTCAAATTCCTAATGCATTTTTATTTTTACAAGCACAGCATTCCAAAGTACAAAAACGATGTTAAAGTCAACAATAACAAAAAACACACAAAATCTGTCACAAAAATTAATAAATATTAAAATAAGAGCAAACGATAAGTTAGTAAAGTAGACAATACTGTTCTGTTCAGATTTAAAAATAAAAGCAAGCGATAAAATAATAAAAATATCTTAGCAATGTAAATGTACCTAAAAGCAAACAAAATACAATTATAATCGTAATGTATAAAATGACTATCTTTTGAACCTAACATCATGTAGCTTTTATATTATACCCACGCACTTTTGTTGACGCTATTTTCTCAAAAAGACATGTTAGCGCATATTTAAAAAATGTTTATATTGTGAAACTGAACTTTTATGTGAAAAATATCAGTTCTAGAAACTTTCATAAAAAAAATTGTCTTGAATTTTTTTTTATTTCAAACGAAGAATAATAATAACGATAGTGTTTCATATAGAATTCGGTATTGCAGCAGAGTCACTTCAAGTAAATAAATATTTTGAGAAACATTTCCACACATTAAATTTTTTTGAATCCATTATCATGTAAAATATTCCCTGAAAAGATTTGAGCACTGTTTTTGTAAAACTATTTCTGGATTATTTTATTATTGGCTGAAGCATATGATATATCAGAAATATATATCAGAAGGGAATATAAATTTCTTACTTTTTTGTCGAATGTTATATCTGAAAAAAATTAATCAATTCTTATACCTTTTAGAAAAATATTGTTGTCAAATATTTCGTTTTCTTCCCAAAAAAAGAATTTAGTTCTCTCAGAATGATTCTATAAAATGAAAATTTCAAAAACTATTAGCTACCATTTCTGTTATAAAATATACTGGAAATAAACACTGACCAAAGAATAGGAAAGTCAATATAACCACTATACT
>BMAW01083451.1:0-52758 GCA_019974015.1 Nephila pilipes
GAAGGGACAATAGTTGTCTCCTCAAGTCCAGTGAAGGTTCAACACAGACCACATATAAGCTTCGAATAGGAGATGTCCTAAACGATCCGGAACATAATCGAAGTGCAGTATGATGGACTGTGTTCAATTTTTTTAAATGTGATTTTCGGGCGGAGCCATATGCCACTCAACCATAATCTAATTTCGAACGGATGAGAGCATGATAAATGCAGAAAAGACAAGTGCGGTCTGAACCCACGAAGTATGTGTTAAAATTTTTAAAATGTTCGTCAATTTCTTACATCGTTTTCAAACGTTTTTATATCAGAGCGAAACATTAGTTTTTTTGTCAAAAATTAGCCAAATATTTTATTTAGTCAACTACGTTAATTAGAATATTATTAAAATGAATTTAAAAGACAGGATGAAGTCTCCTTTGTCTACAGTAATGCACACAAGCAGACAATGTTGCTAATTTTTATAATAAAAAGAGCAACACTTAAAAAACAACCCTGCGGTACCCCTTCTTCTTGAGTAAAATTATCTGAAAAGGTCAAGTCCAGTTTATCTTTAAAATATCTAGGTCCTGAAAAATTTTGGTTAAGAATTGTCAAGTTACCCAAAAAATCGAAATTATTACATAAATCCCTTAAAATATCATACCTCCAAGTGCGATTGTATGCATTTTCAATGTCAATAAAAAAAATAGATACAAGAGGTTTACTTTGCACGAAGGCACCTCTTATCTACATTTCCAAAGGAACTAAATTACCCACAGTAGATCTATATCGTCGAAAGCCTCTTTGGAACGGTGAAATAATTGCTCTTTTTTCTAAAACGTACATCAGCCTGGAGTTTACCATTTTTTCTAGAATTTTACATAGACAACTCGTGAGGGCTACGGGACGATAATGTGAATGATCAGTCAGATCTTTGTTTAGTTTAAAAATTGGGATAATGATTGCATGTTTACAAGAATTAGGAAAGTGCTGCTCCCTCCAATTCTGTTATAAAATTTTAAAAGATTTACTAATGAATTGTATGATAAATGTTTTATGAGTTGGTATGTGATACTATCTGGTCCTGGAGATGAATTATGTGCATCAGAAAGAGCATTTTCTAATTCATGAAAATTAAAATCAGGGTAATATTGCAAATTATGTCTACTCATAAAACTAATTTTCTTCCTTTCAGCTGCAATTTTTATTATCTTAAAACTCTCAGAGTGGTTCTCTGAACTAGAAATTTTTGAGAGAGTGAGGGCTAGTGTATTGGCAATGTCTTTCTGAAAAGAAATTGCCTGATTGTTATATTTAAAATTGGAATTTGTCTGTTAGCAAAAACTCCAGAGACACTTCTAACTCAACCCCACAATTGTTTACTTGTTATGTTACTGTTTATACTTTCCACGTGTTTCTTCCAGGATTCCTTCTAGCTTATTTGTGTCGGATTTTCCTAAGAATTGCTTTGTATTTTTTGTAAGAAATAAAATTTGAGAGAGTAGAATATCGTTTAAAAATATTACACGACCTTCTCTAATTTTTAAATGTTATTCGGCAATCCTCATTCCACCATGATTTTAATTGTTTTTTCGGTTTGTTAGTAACTACTTTTATGGATGCATTGGAGCTGTCTATAATTATATTAGTTATGTCCTGAGCAACTTCATCAATACTTTTATCTCCCGTGCTTAAAGCCGCCTGTAGAAGGAGGTTTTTTCTCTTTCTTTTTTTTTTTTTTTTGTAAAGGGGTAAGTGTTGGATGTCACAGAATCCCCTCAGATTACATCAGATGAGTCTCCGAGTGGAGGAGACACATGTACGTAAGCGAGTTGACACTTGAGAAAGTTGTGAATCGCGGGGTGATTGAGCGCTAAAGGTAATCTGTACTGATCACGAAGGAACTGTAATGAATAAAAAAAAAAGGAGTGTTGCTATTGTTATTAGAAAGTGTGCCTGATCTCATATGAAATTTAAGTGAAAGTAAACTAAGTTAATAGCTAAGTAAGCTAAAGTAAGGAATGAGAATTTGTAAGAAACGAAGTGATTTATGCATACTATAAAGGTATAAGGTTAAAGTAATAATAAGAACTTTAAGTTATAAGTGAAAAAGAAAAGTAGTCTTGCGAAAAGGTCAAAGATAATAAGAATGAAAAGTAAAAGTTAAAGTATAAGAGAAAGATTTTTTTTTTTTTTTTGAGATTTCTATAATACTATGAGTACTTATGATTTCTTCAGTAATATTGACGATGGAGGGAAAAGTGTCCAGTTAGTGGTTTCATAAATATACCTAATGCATTTTATGTTGTGTTGGATGAGAATAGCACAATCCAATATAATTGGTCACTATTGTATAGATATTGTAACGTAATCTATTGATAACGCCCGTCAGAGACATTTGCATTGAATTCCCATTTTTATTTCCCAACTTCCCATTCAAAGGCTTAATAAAAGGTTTACTACTCCATAGCAATAAATGAGCCAAATCTGGGGTCAGCTGCTTTGGTCAGCTACATTCATGAACATCTGACTCTGCTACACAGGTGTGGTAGGGTTGATTCTTCTTTGTGAAGTATTGGGAACCATGACACAGATATATATGGGGATTTAGGACCTAGCCATTTGACGTCCATATCTGCATGCACTTGCATTAAACCTGATATTGACCGATAAGAGCGAATGGTGTTGGGGGACAGAAATGGAGGTTGTCTGCGAAATTTGGCTGTCCAATCAAAAATGAAAATAAATCGAGGCTGGTGGGAGTAAGCTCTACCCGAAGATTTAAAAGGGACAGAAAAAAAAAGACAAAAGGAGGAGAAAATATCCTGAAGGAGAGCGAAAGAAGGCGATCCCGCAAGAGTTGAGCGGGAGGGGGTGCGATTTAAGCTATTTCCTGCTCTTGCGATTGTGGTGAATTGTATCTTTTAGGAACTAAATTCGTGTGGATATATACCTATTCGTGGTATCTTATATGAGATATTTTGTTCGAGACTTTATGAGAAGAGTAACAAGGCGAAAACGCTTTCTAACTTGAGTATAACTCGTATAATTGTACAATAAAGAAGTATTTTTACTTAAGCTGTTTGATTCGTTCACGCTACCGATCCATTCCACGAATTTTGGGGTCACGACATTACAATATGATTCTGTTTCGAAAGTCCAAAATGGTACAATTGAAGGAGAAGATATTGCCAAATCTATTGAATGAAAAGTTTTGCTGGTAGCGGGTTTGGATATAGAAGTGACTGTCGACGAAACGGCATGACTGTGAATTTTTGTTTCTGTTGCTTTTGTTTGTGTAGCAGAATCCATTGTTTTAGGTTTTAGAGTAATATAGACTTACGGGATGCAGTTACTTTCTTAGTGCAGGTGCATACGATTCGCCAGGAATAAGGGTGCGGGCGGAAAAAAAATTTTAGCCTCAGGGAATGAGATATTTTGATTTATTTTAATGGTTGTTTTTCTTTTTCGTTATCCATAGAAGGCATTTGCGAGAGTAGGCTGAGTGGTCGCCTTTGTAATGCGGACACATATGTTCCAAATTGACCTCGGCTTTCGTGCCCTACGATGGAACATCGGGCAAAGGTTTGTTGATGACGGCTGGCTAGTATTGAATACCCAAACCTTTGGTATTTAAAATAACACAAAGTTGGGTATGTATGGTCGGATGGTGCAGTTCAGATAGGCTATTTTAACTGATTTAGGTAAGGTTGGGCTATTGAATGTGAGTATTAGATTTTTTTGTTGGTATTATTTGATCGTCGCGACGGATTGTAATTCCTCGGACGGCACATACATTTTGTTCTTTTAAAGGTTCTAATATATCATTTTCTGTATCATGAAGTAGTTCTGCATCGGATATAACACCACGCGATGAATTTAAGGAATAATGTGGGGTAAATGTAATTATATTCATGCCAATGTTTTTTAATTTTAATATTTGTTCAGCTTGTTTTGAATTTGACACTTGTACAAAGAAACTCCCCTTAAATACAAACGTCTAGCCCTCGTTAATCTGACTGTGGTTCAAAATCATGAGTTCCAACGCCAATTTCCCGTTATGTTGCTCAGAAAGACAACCTCTCATAGAAAAACACAAATTTCATAGTAAGCCATTAGCTGTAAATTCTAGTATAGTCATTGAAGAAGCTATACTATACAATAAAATGAAATTAAACAAAATTTTTCAATCTATATATACTTCGATTTAAATTTATGAAGACTTTTAAAATTAAAGTAACTCAGAGGAATAAAACGTAATGGAAATTTATTAATGATATAATAACTTGTCATTTAAATAATGTCATTATATATAATAATATCAACTAAATAATAAAAACTGCTTAATTCTAAGTATCAATTTATGCCATTTACGAGTCAAACCATTATTTATTTGACTATGGAAATAAGAGTCCCCGACAGTTTTTTAATATATTTGTCACTCACGATATTTCTCAAACAATGACGTTGTAGAACTACATTTTGAATCACACTTTATATAGTGGTATTTGAAATCTTCGTGTATGTTTATCAAATTATTATCTACTATTTTTAGGCTGAAATAAAATATCTTAAATTTTATTATGAAACCAAACTAATGTTAAAACTGAAGAAACGAATTCATAATATAATTAACCATAAGAAACCTTTTTCAAATTTATTTCACTGAGAAGCAGAAATAATTAATTAATTAGAAGGAATTAAACAAAATGACAAAAGGGTAAGTTTTTTAAACTATTGTTTGTTGTATTTTTTTAAAGAAATAGAAAATCAAGAATATTCATATCTTTTCATATGGCATATTTCATTTGACCACGTTCCGCTTAAATACGTGGCACTGAAGAGTAGTTTTAAGCTTTTTGTATTGTGTAAAATATGGCATTTTAATATTTAGTGTAAATTATTTGTTCTGAAAAACTACTTATAGAGAGCAGCTTAAAAGACATAAATTTGATATCTCTGTTGGATAAAAAAAAGTTACGATTCCTATTCCTTATTGTAAAATAAAGAAGAAACGTGAGCGAAAAGTCTTATAAAATACTCATGTTTCAAAGAAATATATTTCATTGCCTGGGAAACGGGCATTAAGTATATTCCTGTAACTACAAGCAGGAAAATAAAAATACATACTGAGAGAAAGATAAAAAGACATTCATTGTTATTGGAATACAGTTGTAGAAAATACTGGAATAAATTTGAACGTTTTTGAACATTTTCCATTTTGGTATTCTTTCTTGAAAGATTATGATCAAGGAGCTATATATGTAAACAGAAGTGTACGCTGAAATTCTTCTCATGACACCTTTTTATAATTAAAGACACACACGCACAAAGAGAGAGAGAGAGAGAGAGAGAGAAAAGAAAGTTATAAAATGATTCGTTATTCTGAATAATTAAAAATAGTTTTATTGTAATATTAAAATGAATACTTTATATAGGTTGTCTAGAATAAGAAGTTTACATCGTATAATTTAAATATAGAATATAGAGTGTTGTTTATTTTTTCATACAAATTAAGTAATGCAGTTTTTTACAAATGATGAAATATTAAAGTTGCTTCGTTATTATTTATGAAATACTTTTTAAGAAAATATTTTAATTTAATTTCAGGTTTTAGAAAATTGCTCAACTAAAAAGGAGTAGAACAGGTAAATATCAAAAAATAATTATATTAATTAATCTTAATAAAGTATAAATAATAATATTTATAGTTTCTTACTTAATAAAATCTACAATTCAGTTAATTAAAGTAGTTTTAATAAAATAAAAGTATTTGATTTCAAAATGAAAGTTTTTATAACTGTGGAGGTTGGCCTAGATATGCTAAAATATGCTCTTTTTATAAGGAAAAATAGGTTTATTAACTAAATAAAAAATTTCTTAAAAGGCGAATACGTTGCGTGCTTACATCTCGATAAGGTGACCAATTTTTTACAATGAAAAAGAAGGAAGAAAAAATTTAAGAAAGAAAAGGACAGCGTAAATAAATGAAACTTTTATTAATCCAAACAAAACCATTTGAAACTGTTATTTCCTGTGATATTTGTTTCAGACTAGATTTCAACATATTGGAAAGATGTTTGGTAAAAAATTTTGAGCTCCTTTGTGCTCAAAATTGTGAACTTTTACATTATGCTCGAATTTGATTCCTCTAAGTTTGACAATTTTCTTTTTATTATTAAAGCAATAAACTTTTCTTCAAATAGTGATTTATATTGATAAAAATTTCAAAAAAAATTTGATCAATATAAACCACGTGATATTTTGAATAAAATTTCTGTGATATTTTGACAAAATCATTCAAAATAAGATTTACTTCTGTAGTTGAATCTTCTGTACTTTCAATCTTTTGAATCGTTTTGTAGAAAATAGATACCTATACATACATTATATTTCCGATAATTCAAAATTGAAAAAAGATTTCAGAGTTTTTGGACAGTTGTCTAAACTTAAAAAATGTAAACGGAGAAGCTCAAATGATTGTAAAACACGCTTTGTAGCAAGTATTTGAGCCAGCCATCTAACTTTTGAATATCTTAAAGTTTCTTGTATTCAATATTTGTGAAATAGTTTGGCGTGGTATCTATCTATAGAGAGATTAACAAATTAATTTTAAAATATCGAAAAGAAGAACAGGAAGGAGGACACTTTTCGAGGAAGGCCAGAGCCTTCAAAAGAAGGACTGCCCTCCCTAAAGGAGGATGATTAGTCACCTTAATTTCGAAAGCTTACATTCTAGTTTGAATTATTGGTGGCTCCGCTGTACTTAAGCAGGATGATTCCCACTTCTGGCCATTCGACAATATCACTGATCTCACATGAGTCAGTGAAGGAACGAGGGTCGTTCAATAAGAAATTCCAAGAGATAGTGTTCGTAAAATCGAAAATGGTTTGCTTTTAGTTAGCGTCATGACTCACTAGTCAGATGTCTAAATATCAGTTACTAGTATTCATGATCATGACGCCTTTCGTATCTCAAAAATTCTTCGTCACAACTTTTATGGCCAATGAGATCATCTTGTAATTCTGTGGAGCAGATTAACCAGAAGGAACCCATTGTTTTGATCACTGCTTGGTTTCTGGCGTATAACGATGAATCCATTTATCATAGAACGTGACAACTCGGCGTAAAATGACGTCGATAACTCGACATGGCAACAATCAAATTTTGATTAGGCAACAAATGACTTCTCAATCAAAACTAACTTATGCATCAATGTCAAATTCGTTTCAGTTCTGTTTAACAGATGGCAGCACCCAATGGTAATAACAATATACTTTAATGATCCCTTCTGTCTTCAAAAATAAGCACTTTTTGAACCACCCTTGTATTATCAAAGTATTAATGTATATATACAAATTCAGTAAAAACTTCAAGAAAAATAATAACAAAATTGAAGTAAGAACATTCTCACTTAAAAGATAACTAATAAATAGTTGACAGGAGAATATATTTTAACTATATTATAAAAATTCAAAATTTAAACTACTTCACAATATCTGAAAAAAATGAAAAGAAAAATTGATAGAAGAGAAATACAAGTAATACAAAAGAATAAAAGTCACTCCAAAAGATAAAAAAATTCTTTAGGAAAGAGGGAAAAAAACGGCTCTTAGAGTTCGGTCGAAAATGTCATTTCATCAGTTTGTTAGGTAATAGCGTCATTAATGAACTGTTTGAGACATTCAGCTAGTTTTTGCTGGTCCTTCAAAAAAAGCAACACTTTTCAACTTCGTAAAGGTCGTGCGTTTTGATTTTCGTTATCTTGTATAGACTTAAGTATTTTGGTTTCAGTTAGAGTCCTGGTAAGAGTTGAATTCATTTGATGGTCCCAAGATCATGAAGTTTGAAAGTAGTTGGTGGTTTTCGTCGAAGGTTATAATATCTTCTGTTTTCATCTTGTACTTTCGGGTTTTGTTGTTTTGCTTATTTCATTACTCGTCACAGTTGTTGATGAAGTCAGCTTGTATTTCATCACTAAGCAAATTTGTGAATCTGAGATCTTGTGTCGACTTCATTTTGGTACTAAACAGCAATTCTAAAGGTGTTGTTTGAATGCTTTGTTGAAACGTTGAATTTAAAACCTTCTGGATTTCGTTGACGTGCGCATAGCATTTTTCTGGATTGTCTATGGCAATTTCGGATATAAATGTTTCGATTGAAGAACTTCAATGCTCCATTGCTTTTGTCCATTTGCTTTTGGTAATCCGGTAGTGATGAGGAAATGTTAGATTTTTTCGGTACTACAATCATCTTGAAATTGTTTGGAAGTAAATGCGGTATAACGATCATAAATAATTCGATTAGGATTGCCATTTATGTATTTTTTTTATTTACTAGCTGAATAGTTCTTTCTGTAGCATCTGTTGACTTCGTAGGATAGAGCCGTACGAATTTTGTGAAGGAATTAGTGATGGCAAAAATATTTTTGTTTTTCTTATTTGTGGTAGGGAATGGGCCTATAAATGGTCAATATGATATTTGTGTAGATGAATGGCAAATTTTTCAATAAAGTGTAGAAGACCATCTTGTTTGTCTCTTTTGCGTTTAATCAAAATACAAAGAACACAATTTTGTATGAAACAGTCTATTTTTTTCCTTTAACTTTTGTTATTTCTAATGTTAACACCCGCATACCGGCTTCTAGTAAGGGCAAGTGTAAGATGTCATTCACATAACCCCCTTAGTGTCAGAGAGTAATCGAGCGAGTTGACACTCGCGAGTAAGGATCGCGAGGTGATTTGATGCGCTAAAAGTAAGCATCGTTGATCACCTAGGTAACGCGAAAGGATATTAATAATAAAAGTAAGAGAACGAATTGACACTCAAGAATAAGGATTGCAAAGCAGCAGGATAAGTGTGATAAAGAATGAAACTGATGTTGTTATACAACCGAGTTTGTTCTTCGTCTGATGATTAACGACAAAAGTTAAGAGTAAAATTAATACAAAAGTTAAGTTAAGGAAGGAAAAGAGTAGTAGACCACAACCAGAAGTAGAATACAAAAATCTTATAAGTTAAAGTAGTTTTCAACAGTTTAGGGGACTTTAATGTTTCTTCTATTCCTTTAGAAGCATTGTGTCCCCGTTTGTAAGCATTTTGTGAAATGTCATTTCGCATATTTTTAGGAACAACGAGTAGTTCTTCATCCTCAACAAACTTGTAGATCATATTAGATTTTAGAAGAAAGTCATAATAAAGTTTAATCTCCAAAAGTTCTTTAATAGTTTGAATTTCAGTGTTTTGTTTTTTGAAACGTGACTGTCTTATATGATCATAGCTTCATAACTGAGTATCTGCTTAACGCATCTACATTATACATTTTGGAACCGGAGAGATGTTCTATTTCATAATCAAAATCTTGCAAGTTACACTACCCATTAAATATCTGAATGCACAAATCTTTTTTCTGTAGTGTCAAAGATAATATTAGATATGATAGTGTCAAAGACTTATAAAGACACTTTCTGCACTTGGCCCGAACATGCAAATGATTAAAATTTGGTGTCCAATGAATGTATAGCGGGAGCTACAATGCATCGGAACTAAACACTCATCAGGTGTATATAAGAAGCGATTCTCAATCTGATAGTCAAATTTTCTGTTGCTTTGCAATTTAGGATACCTTTCGACGACTGAAAAAATACCTCACTTCAGCATTCGAACTCATTGCGAGCAACTGTCAGAGTTTCAAAGAGGCCTATCATTGATTTAAAAGAGGCAGGTTGGACAAAACGGAGAATTGCTCGTCATATGGGTCGAAGCGATGCGATATTTAGAAGATGCTGGAAATAATGGGTGGACTATGGCAGATTTCCGCATCATGAGGGTAGTGGTCGATCTGGGGCCACAGCAGATCGGGAGGACAGAGTGATTGTCCGATGAGCGGTCGCCGCGCCTCATTCATCGTTATCAACCATCAGACTTGCGACCCGCACACGAGTGTCCACCATGACCATTCACAGACGGCTGATAGAGCGAAATCTACGCTCGTACCGACCGCTAAGTCACCTGCCACTCACACCTGCACACTGTCGAGCCAGATTACAGTGGTGCTTGGCTCGATCAGGTTGGAATGACGCTGACTGAGGATGTATAGTGTTTAGCTACGAATCCAGCTTCCAACTGTGTCCTGACTATCATCGAAGACGTGCCTGGAAACGTCCAGGGCAGCGTGCTGATCCTGCTTTCACTATTGCACGTCCCACAGGCCCTTAACCAGGAGTTATGGTGCCATTTACCTTGATAGCAGGACCAGTTTGGTCGTCATTAGAGGCACATTTACAGCACAGAGGTATGTCGACGATATTCTGAGACCTGTTTTGCTATCGTTCTTTTTGTAGTACCCTAGCCTTATTTTTCAGCAAGATAATACTAGACCACATACGGCTCGTGTTGCTATGAACTGTCTTACAGCGTGTCAAACACTTCCTAAGCCAGCCAGATCTCTCTCCAATCTAGAATGTCTAGGATATGATAGGAAGGCGACTGCATCTACCAGGGAATGTTGATGACCTTGTCCGCAGGAGACCATCAGGGAGCTTTATCACTCTATGCCACGTCGTGTAGCAGCCTGCATCCAGGCTAGAGGTGGATCAACACTCTATTGAGCTCGTTACTTTGTACCTATGTAACTCTGAAATAAATCATTCAATTTTTCTGAAATTTAAATCATTTTCTATTCTGTACACAAGTTTCCTATCTGCGAATTTTAGTCTTCATCGGACAATTCCTTCTTGGTGCGTCGGTTTTTCTTTTCTTTTCTTTTTCTTTTTCTTTTTTTTTTTTTTTTTTTTTTTGGTTATAGAGTGCATTGTGAAATTTTTGTTTACTTAACAAGTATACATAACACTTTTTTAATGCTTGGATAATAGTTAAAAGCTCAAGTTTGTAGTTTCTGTACTTTATTTTGGCGTCTGACGTTTTCTTACTCATTAAATGTTTTGGGTGAAAATGCAAACGATTCATTGCAATCTTGTTTAAAACACTTTGCACTATATGAGTCATTACTATTAAACTAACGAATCTAATTTCAGAGATCTTTCTAAACAAAATTTAAAAAATAAGAAACCCTAGACATTCTCTGATGCAATACTGACACCTTTGAAGTGGGTGGAAGGAAAAATCGAGCTTGTTTTTTTACTTATTGTCATCACAAAATTCGTTTTCCCTTCCTGAAGATGGAGATCTTAACGTCCAATTCATTTAAATTTGAAAAATACTAAATAAGTCTTCTAAGGAATTCTTCCCTATCAGTGTTAGTATTCAGCGTTAACACATTTATAACACAGATTAAATCGCTTATAAAAGAAGAATATTGATTTTTTTTTTATCTTCCATATTTAAATTTGTTTTAAATTAGAGGAAATACCTGAATTTCCCCTTTGTATTCGGATCAAATGCACCATTAAATAATATAATATTTAGTAGTTTAAACAGTTTTCGTTTTTCTTTTTTTAAGAAAGTTTGAAACAATTGGAATATCATTAAGGGGGATCATTTTTATGTTATTCATGAAGCAA
Organism: Nephila pilipes; assembly: GCA_019974015.1. Lineage (NCBI taxonomy): Eukaryota > Metazoa > Arthropoda > Arachnida > Araneae > Nephilidae > Nephila > Nephila pilipes. The sequence goes on from BMAW01083451.1 coordinate 11,502, forward strand.
AGTCAATGAGTAAAATTTATTTTCTTATATAACTTGAAAGGAAAATAGAGAAGAATACTTACCCCATTTTTAGGAATGTTTTATCCAAAACACTTCAACAGTCACGCAGTCACAAAGGAACAGAGTTACAACATCAAATATCAATTTGGTAGTTTGCTTTTAATAACCGTCTGTTATTCATGATGAGAAGTACCGCCTGTACTTCATTTAATAAGTCGACCGTCCATGTTTATTGTAAGCAAAAAATACGTCAGTGTCCATTAGAAGGTTGATTGTCGTCTTCCAATTCGTTGTTTCAGTTCTTCGGATTCGTTGGCCTGAGCCCTCCTGGGGATGTTGGCCTAGGTATTCAAAAATAATGAATGCTCTTTTTATGAAGAAAAATAGGTTTATTAATTAAGTAAAATTTTTAAAAAAGACGAACAGGCACTTTTGAATGCTTACACCTCAAGAACTTACATACTAGTCTGAGTTATAGGTAGTGCTACTGTCGTGAAGTGGGATGATTCCCTCATAATTATTCCATTTCCTTTGTTATTAAAAATGTTTTGATATAATACACTTTCCCCGAAAATTAAGCTACAAAGTGAAAAAAGAAACAAATAAAAACATAGATGGTTATTTACATCCATTGAAGTAGTGAACATTTTCGAGAAGAAAACTCTGGTGAGGACAGGAGATTTTACTACATTGCTTAACCCCTTTCCTGTCAATGATTGGCAGTTATAAGTGTCGTCTGACGAAAGGACCAGGCAGAGTGTTGGTCATCTGCTAAGCAATGGGGATGTTTACGTTTCAGGAATTCCCTAACTACAAATGATTCTCCCTTTTTTAGGGGAAGTTCTTTCTAAAAGCCGATTATCTGTACGTTTTCAGTTCAAGAAACTTTCAGAAATATTTTCAAAAAATAGAAGGCATGTTCTTTCATATATTTTCCTTGCATCATTCTTAATACCATAATTAGAATTTTCATGCTGTAAATTATTCTATTCATATGCAATACAATCGGGAGAAATCTATTACAATTATTTTATTTTGCAATATTTATAGTAGGCAGTGGCTACAGTACCGTTACATGATATAATTATCAAATTATAATATACTATTTCATAATTTAATACATGGACATTCTGACTCATTTATTTATACGCCCAAAAACTCTACACTGATTATTTCGTAAGTGCAAAGAGGTTTTTAGAATCTAAAAGTCTGAATAAATTATTGAACAATGAACAGAGAATTTGAACAATGACAGAAAGAAAATGTTCAAATCATTAAAATTAAGTTTAATATTTCTATACATATTGTAAATGAATTTTGAATTAATAACAGAAATAAATTATATATATATATATATATATATATATATATATATAGCAGTCGGAAATAAATCTTGTATTGTTTTAATTTTTATTGAATTTAATAATTTATGTGTATGAAAACTGTGATAAACTATGTCATGCAAAAAAATACCTTTATTGCATGAATATTCATAGGTGTAATTATGAGGGGAAATTTTAACTATTTCAGCAATATTTCTTTTGCAATATTTTAAGGCGTTGCTTGAAACTTGTATTCTGGACATATTATAAAACACTGCATTAACAAAATAAATGTTTCGTTTTAGTCAAAAATCAATTATCTAAAACATGTTTCAATGTATGTAGCATGATCCCGTATTTCAATTCCATAATCTTTAATAAACACATTAAAAATTTGCAAACGTTATAAGTTTAATTTATATGTATCAAATTCATCCATGTTATCATACACAGACATGTTTATTTTGAAAATGAGGTTGAAGTTGTTCAAAAAAATATATAACATTGTGGCCCTTTCGAAAATTCAGATAAATATTATTCTTTATAATCTAGAAATAAATTGTACAGAAAAGAAATATATATATATATATTGAGTATATATCAATGTGACAGATATTCAAAAAAAGTTCCGATTTTCTCAAATCACCGATGATTGATTGATTGGTCTTATTAACATCACACTAGAAGGAACACAAGGACTATTGGCGACAGACCTCGTAATTTTGAACATCGATCAAGTGACGAAGATGACATCTGATCTGGGACCTATCTCTCCTAACTTCTGCACCACGCCAATGGGAGGACTTTGAGCCTTGACAGATTTAACGGCCATCCGCCCCAGCTATACTGCGGGTCTTTAGAGGTATCAAGGCTTGAACTCACAACTGGACGAAAACCGCTGTCCGCGACTATGATCACCAGGCAACCGCGGCCGCAAAATCAACGACGATTTGTCTTAATATTGTTTAATTATTTCAAACACAAAATAAATATCTGTGAAGTGAGTTACACAATATATATTACTGAAGAGCAAATATACATTAAATATATGTAAGTTTAGAAACTCTTTATAAGCATCCAATGTCTATATGTCAGTAAATATAATATTTTTTTAAAAAATTAGCTATGCTTTTTGACAGTTTTATATAAAAAGTTATTCGTGTTGAGCTTAATTGTTTGTTTTTCATATATAATATCAATAACATTATTATGTTTTTGGTGCGTTAGATAGAAAATATTACTTAAATGCTAAGAGTAATACTCAGAATTTTAAATGATAAAATAAAATAAAAATAATAATTAAAAAAAGAAAATTTGATTATCAATTCAGTCCTTAGAGTAACATTTCTCTTATCACAAAGGGTAATAATGTTAGAGGAGAATTTTAAGTTATTGAGGATCGGGCAGAAACCTCTCTGAAATCTCCTTATTAGAATTATCTCCATAAAAATGCCATATTTAATAAAATTACATAGTCAAAGTGATTTGGAAAACAAAAAAATTTAAAACTAAAGAAAGAAGCACGTTACATGTAGCAGTTAAACATATACTAAAAGAAGCTCATCTGCCATTTTTGATGCTTTAAAAAGGTTTTTATTTTTTCAGTCGTTAAAAAAAAGATAAAACTTTAACTTCTGAAGTTTTTTTAAAGCTTCATTAAAATTAATCATTTTAGCTCCTACATTTTCAATGAAAAGAATGACCGAACCGTTGTACTTCATTCATTGTTTATCAAAGATAGTTTTTAATTAACTCTGAAAAGTTTCTCTTGTAAGAAGCAACTGAAACACACACTGTCAAAAAAAAAAAATCTTTAGTACCAAACATATATTTAAAAATTTAAGGTTTCATGGAGCTATAAGGTGACACCCACGATGACTAGGAATTGCAAACACGTCTAACGCATATAACCATACGGAAATCATGAATGAATGCGACATTTGCGAAAGAATAGTGTCTCTCGCAATTATCTCGTTTCCCTTTGGAGATTGATATTGGAACTATCCACAAGACACCCCTTCGACATTTTATTGCGCATTCAAAGATTTAAAAATCTAGATAGATAGACTTAAAATGGTTGAACACAAAGGGTTCATTGAGGTTTCATCTGAAGTATTAGTTTTAACTCTAATGTTTGTAACGAATCCAAAGAAAATGTCTGCATATTTTTTTCTCACTGAAATATTCTAACAACCAAATATGAAAGTATGCCATTTTTAGTTTTCAAAGCTTTTCTTTTAGAAAAGAAGTAGCATGTTTTGTTTGCAAACAACTTCTATAATTATGATACAGTCGAGAAATGAAACACACTCACAGAATTTTAGAACTAAAATAAGCAACGAAAGAACTCACAAAAATTTCCTCTTACTAAAAATATTGCATTTTTTGTGTTTAATAATTTAAATGAACTTATAAAAACTTGTTTTTTAAAGATTTTAAAAAAGTAAAATGGGGGGGGGGCATGTAGGTATTGCTAGTTTCTGTTTTAATTTTTTCAATTTCTCTCAAGTCTTAACGTTAGCATATCAATGAGTTGAATATCAATAAAAAAAAGGCAACATAATTTCAAAAATTTTGTAAATGAATACAAATGAGGAAATACAGGGTTTGAAATATTAACTACATCTATAATATTCATCCATTTTTTTAGAATTATCAGTATAAATAAACTAATGAATAACAGCTCCTGTTTTCTGAAGTATTTAAATTTTGAACAGTTCGAATATATATATATATATATATATATATAAATTCAGCACTCATTGAACTGAACATAGTATGTTATATTTTCTAACACTTACTTCATTCAATTATATCTTTTAATTTTGTTGCAATTTTTTTTTCCTTTTTCAAGTACTGTTATTGAAGTGTAACTAAGAAAATAATTTTTTTCTTGAGTAGTAATTAAAACATTTGATAAAGATTTAAATTTTCAGCGCGATTATGTAAAGAAATTATCAATCAAGAATGAGTTAAATGCTGCCACAGAATATATTTTTACCGTTTTTGAATTACTTATTCATGCAAAGTTATGGGAAAACGATACCCTAAAAATGAAAAAATATCGAAAAAATATTATATTACAGTTTCAGAACTCTTATAAATATACATGCAAATTTTCATACTTCTAACTGTATTTTTTAACGTGCTATTTTAATTTTCTTTCACAGAGTGTGCTATATTATTTCCTTGACCTTCAAAATTTTTTATTCTTTTTTTTCATAGATTTTTAATTTTTCACGAAGGTCATGCATTTAGTATGCCAAGCCTTTTTTATAATCAGTTTTTTATAATCACCTTTTTTATAACATTATTTTAAATCTACAAAATTAGATGTAACCGTTTTTAGTATTTTTTGATACGTCTGATAAAAAAAAATTACAAACCTGTGAATAACACTATTAGAACCAACCCCATGCACAGACTTGTGAAAAACAATCCTGAGAAATTGAGAAAAAGATCACTTAAAAATACTAAAATTTATTGTAGTGGGAATTTTAAAACATTGAAATAATTTGAAAAAAAAAATTTTTAATTATTTATTTAAAGATGATGGGTTTTTTTTTTCTTTTTTTGGAATGCCTATTTTATGAAATTCCATATATTTGGGCATAATTATTTTCTTATAATTTTATAAAATTGCGCAACTCAATTTCGTAAAATGACACCTTTTGTTAATGTAACATTTAATGCACACATTCTTCCCAAATTTACATGTAAGGAATGATTCGTGTTGCTGATGTAGACTGAGACGAAAAGGGAGAAAGGGATTTTTCGATAAATGTGTATAAAGGAGGTCTATCTCCTTACCTTCTGAATACAAGGTGTGGGGAAGTGATTGACATTTACGAACTCCATGGCTTTCCGAAAGCTGTTTAGAGAGGAAGGAACGCCGTGGTCGACTTCCTGACCAACCAAGCTCAACGCGTCATTGACGCAAATGGTTTTCAAAAACCAACACAAACTGCAAAAAAGGCAGCTGTTAATGAATCTAGTAATGAAAAAATAACAATCAGCAATAGCTTAATGCGTTGGGGCAATTGATCCCAATATGGCGAACGCTGACACCCTCCCCCCTCAACCCTCCAAGATCCAACCGGTAATGCTTAGGCTTACCTAAAATTATAACATCATCATCCAGGCCATAAACAAGGAATTACGGAATTCAGCCTGCAAGCTATCGGGACAGTATATTAAAGTTTCACCAAACTCAGAAGATGACCACCGTGGAATAACCACCCTCCTGACCAACCTAAAGACTGAATACTATGTAATTCATCCACTAAGCAATCGTCCTTTGAAAATCTGTATAAAAGGACTTACGGTTCACGCTGATGTAGAGGACATCAAAGAAGACCTTATCTCTAAAGGCATAAAGGTAGAGAAGGTCGTACAACTTAAACAGCTAAAATCAAAATTCCCACTCCCCATCTTTATGGTAGAAATCCTTAGGGGAGAAGATACTCCAGAAATTTACAAAATACAATCAATCATGCACATAATAGTCAAAATAGTACCATTTAAAAAGAAACATAGAACTACACTGTGTTATAACTGCAATTATTTCCATCACTCCTCACATAATTGCAGAATGAATGCCAGATGCCTCAAGTGCGGTGAAAATCACCGCACTGGAGAATGCGCTATAAAAGAAAGATTAGAAAACCCTTTATGTATTAATTGCAACTCTAACCATATGGCCTCTTGGCAGGGATGCCCGCTGTTCCCAAAAAAGAAACCAGCTAAAGGCCAATCCACTCAGAAAATTGAAAATAGGAACCTCCCACCCACCTAACCCGTAACTGCAGGTGTTACTTTTGCGAACATTTGCAGTAACGAAACCGCCCAAGAGATGGCGCCCCGAATAGCCCCAATGTCAGCCGAAGCCAAACACTAGTTTGAAACGGCTACTGCCATCACTACCACACCACAACCAGGAAACTTTAATTTCATAACTGCCATTTCATAGCAGAACTTCAAAATTTATTTAATAAATTCCCGAAAATATTTGAAGCCCTAAACAACATGTCTAAAGTCACCAGTGACTTCGACAAGCTAAACATTTTTATATCGGGTGTAGTCGCGACACCACCCACCTCCAATAACTAAAATTCACCCTTCTCGGACTCAAACTGGCGTATTGGAACGCCCAAGGTGTAAAGTTCCACGATGTAGAATTAAGGAACTTCATAGATAAGCACCCCCCAGATTTAATATTAATTCAAGAAACACATCTCAGACCAGGAATGAGATTATCAATCCCTAACAGTCACAAGCAATCGCCCGTATGGCGGCACTGCTATTTTTATTAAAAAACCTCTTGCACACTACAATATCCCAACACCCACACTAAACGGTGGAGAAGCAACTATTGTTGCACTCACCCCTACAGATGGAAACCCAATACTCATTACCTCCATGTATATTCCCCCATCTGTCAGAGTCACACTCGTAAGGACAGACATAAACACCATTCTAAACTTAGAGCCGACATCACTAATATGCGGAGATTTAAATGCTAAGCATACTAGCTGGGCTGCACATAGAACTCATCGAGAGGTAATGCACTTAAAAACTTTGCCGATCAAAACGGCATAAACATACTAGCCCCGCCCACTCCAACACGATTCGGTCATAACTCCGCCTCCACCATCGACATTGCTCTTACGGTGAATTTTGATTGGCCCTCCCAGATACACTCGCTACCGGAGTTAAGTAGCGACCACAACCCAGTACTCATTTAATTTGACTCTCAAAAGAAGTTCACGCTTCCTTCGCCAATGCTTAGTACTAACTGGGATTTGTTTAGAAAAACACTCCTAGAAACAACCACCAACATCTTAAAACTCCCCAAAGCACAAAGTGGAGAGGATATAGAAATAGAAGTTGCCAAACTAACACACAACATTTTAAGTGCACATAGAATCGCCTTTAAACCAATTAAGACAAACACACAGACCTACATCGGCAGAGAACCCAGAAACCTTTTTCGAGAACGAAACAAAGCCAAAAAAGTATGGCAGCTCACAAGGTTCCCTGCAGATAAACAAAAATTAAAGAAGATTCAAAACGAAATAAGGCACAAAGTGCACTTACACAAACAAAAAGAATGGGAAGAAACTCTGGAAAACCTGAATGCTGAAAACGGCACTCTTAGGAGTATGTCCAAAGCACTCAGGAAGAGAAGAACCCTTGTTTCCGCCCTAAACGGCCCAACTGGTGTCGCACTGAGTGACACAGACAAATCTGAAATACTTGCTGACTCACTTCAGAGTCAATTTGAACTCAATGATCTAAACACACCAACACATGATAGCACAGTGAAACACGTCGTTTACGAATTCTTCACGAATAGCAACAACTTCGAAAACTCCCCCCTTTCCCCTCCACTAGCTTCAGAAATTGCAAATTACATCAAAATATTAAAAATTAATAAAGCACCAGGCAAGGATGGTATAACAAACAAAATGATTAAAAATTTACCGCACCTATGCATCTTTCAACTCAGAAATATCATCCAAATTATGCTAGATCTTGGTCACTTCCCGGATTCCTGGAAAACAGCCACAATCATCCCGATCCGAAAACCTGGAAAAGACCCAACAAAGCCTGAAAACTACAGACCAATATCCGTATTCTCAGTGCTAAGCAAAATCGCCGAAAAAATTATCCGCAATACACTGAGCAAATTCAATAGTGAAAACGACATCCTGATACACGAACAACATGGCTTCATGCTTGAGCTCTCCACATCCCACCAACTACTCAGAGTTGTGGAACTAGTCAAAACTGGATTCTACAAAGGCCAACTCACAGGAGCTGTTTTCCTTGATATCCAGAAAACATTCGACCGGGTCTGGCATACTGGTCTAGTTTATAAATTGATTAAAATTAACACCCCACCCCACCTTATCAAAATTATCAAATCCTATTTAGAAAGCCGAAATTTTTTAGTCATCATCAACGAAACCTACTCATCTCCAAGAAATATCGCAGCAGGAGTCCAGCAAGGAGGAATTTTATCGCCGACCCTCTTCAATTATTTCGTGAACGACATCCCAAAACACCCAGATACAACTATCTGCATGTACGCAGACGACACTGCAATACTAGCACGTCACTACTTCCCGAAAAACATAGGTCACTCACTAAACAACCACCTCAAAGATTTAGAAGTATGGTACTCATCTTGGAAAATTGCCCTGCATGTTTCCAAGACAGAGGCTGTCTTCTTTAACAGAAATAATAGAAACATCGAACCAGAAGTATATTTAAATAATAAAAAAATCCCCTGGTCCGGGTACACAAAATACCTCGGTGTTACATTAGATAAGAAATTCACCTTCAAACAACACGTTACACTAATTAAGCAGCAATATAAAGCTGCAGTCAGTAAAATTTTCCACCTTCTCGCGAGAGACTCTACATTAAGTAGAACCAACAAGATGCTTATCTATGCACTGATGCTTAGGCCTATCTTGACTTACGCCTCCCTTGTCTGGGCCCACTGTGCGCCTACTACTCTAGATATCCTCGAAAGCTCACAATCAAGCATCATACGGACAATAGTAAAAGTACACTGGTACATGCGCACTGCTGATATCAGAAAATCTTTAAAATTCCCAACCCTCAAGCACTTCATCAAAAAATTGGAGAAAAACTTCTACAACAAAATAGATATCTCTACCAACAGAACCATTCAAGCAATAGAAAAATATACTCCAATCAACAACAATCAACTCCTGCACAGACCACGTGAAATTCTACTAGATTAACCTTCATTTATCATATTTCAACTTTATTTCCTGAAAAAATCTACTCCAAATTAACACCCATCAACAACAACCAATAGGAGCACACCCTCTCCTCATCCATGTACCATCAGCATATACTTCTTAACCATTCAAGAGTAATAAGTCAGGATACTTCTACCAACGCCCCTAGTATTAACCTCACATTACAGTATTAAATTACAATAGCATTTAATTTTAAAAATTTTAAAATTATGAATATTAAAATTTAAAACCTTAAAAATTCAAGATAAATTTGAACCAACTTCACGAACCATTCTCGTCAACGGCACTCAGACTTAACCCTACTTCTCCATCCTGCATTTGAATAGATTACTCAGATTCTATTAATTTATACTTTTCTAAATTTTAAAAATAATTTTTAAAATTTCTATTAATGATTCATATTTAATACTAAGAATAAAAACTTTTAACTTTTAAATTTAATTATAAAATTAATAATTAAGCATTGCTAGTTTAACTTTACTCTGGCAATTCACTTTATTTTCAATTTTTAAATTTAACTTCTGGGCAAGCTTGAAACCAAAGTTCAGTCTCACCTCCAACTTATTATCTAAAACTGGGGATTAAAGTCCGAGAGGGTTATGCACCTCAATATGAACAATATGAAGTCACGCTTCTTTTTCCTGACCCACCCTGTCCTTTAAGACACTGTTCCTTTTGGTCACGAATGCGACTGCCCATCCTCAAAAGGTTTAAGATCATGAAGTATTAGAAAAGATTGTGGTATGGTAAAACTTAAATATTTAAAGTCAATATCTTTTCTTAGAGTTTATCTCATTATCTTTAATTCCCCTCCAAATGGGTCAGAATTTTTTTCGAATTGGTGAACTGAGTAACATAAATTCATGTAAAGATTTAGATCAGCCATGGCTACATATTTATTCATAGAAGATACACGTAGGTATAGGATTTGTAAAAATTTCGAATAAGTCATGGAGCTATATGGAATATCCTCCAAGTGCGTTTTATAAATGTTCAAAGGCCTTAAAAATGGATTACATCGATGGCTACATTTCATATACAAATGCGTTTCCGATTCTATGATCTAGGTGAAGATATCAAGTTTTATGTATTCTCTCATATTGTCATTTATGTAAACGCATTATGGATCCATGACCTCAGACTGAAAGCAAAAATATTTAACAAATGGGCCTTCTGTTTATCACTCTAAAGTCATACTACCTCTTAGAGAAGATGTGGAGATCAGTAAGATCTCCGACAACAATCTGTCGAAGCCATCAAATCAATGTCCATGTATGCATTATAATTTTCACGGATGTTAGTATGATAGTAACGTCCAAACTCTACCCCAACTAATGTGTATTCTATGTAAATCAATCTGATGACTATACATGATGATAAATAAGTTGAAAGTAAATTGTGTTACTGTGACATATTTTCCATGATCTCGTTGAAGGTTAGACCAAGTCCCCGAGACCAAAAATTTTCCAGAAACCATATATGAGATGGAGTGAAGCTTCTCTGTTAAGTCTCATACAAATTAAAAGCTGCTTGGGATAGGCCTGGAAACAATTACAAATGGTGCAGATTGAAATTGCCTTCTGCCCCTTGGCAAGAGTAAGACTTCTGAAGTGTCTGCAAGCAAGTCAACAAATGGTGATTTGGACGCCTTTGCGTCCCTGAATGGTAAAAGATATATCGGGGAGTTATACTATGAGTGAATCTGACGGTTTTTCCATAACTGCTGGTTTGAAATTTTTGTTTTTGAATAGGTTTCAGGGAAGGTGAGAGAAGTATTTGGATCTGACAAAATAGGCCTAAATATCAACACTTTCATTACCAAGGAATCTTGTATTAGAAGGGACACATTGAGGAAAATTTCATGTTGTTGCGAAAGCTGTTTGAGGGTTTCAAGAACAAAAACTGTAACTCTATCGCCGACCTCATTCCAATTTCTTAGATGCTAGAGAGACACTGCGGCTATCTGACAAGATCAAATATCGACGAATGAAGTTTTGGTTTTAATAGCATTAAGTGCCTATTCCGAATGTGAAATCCACTATACTACTTTGTTTTTATGCAGTGCTTCAGATGTCGTTTCTCCCTACTGCGTCTTCTAAATGTGCTAAAGTACCAATAATTTGCATATCCTAACCTCTTCTTCCGTTCATGTGATTTTGACGCTCGTTTTTTTATATATGCGAAAAAAACTCATTAATATTTTCGCTGTCGTCAAATTTTTTAATTCAATTTCTGGCTGAAAGGTGTACATTTACATTTAAATTTTAGAAGGAAACACATTGAAGTACGTTGAAAATAAACCAAATAATCTACTTCTTTGGAGAAATCTGCATGGCGAAAACAGTTTTCATTTGTTTTTGGTATCGTTAAATTCTTTGTGCAGCAGAGCATATGTAAAATATCTTAACCATTTGATAGCGAAACCTATTTTTGTTTCATTTACTAGTAAGTATTTTCGAAGCAATTCTTTCGAGAGTGAAATGTCAAGTTTTGTATTATTCCTTGATCGCACAGTTGTTAAATACTTGTGGCGTTCGGATGAAACAAAGGCAAACTTTACAGTTTTTAATTTAAAATCGAGGTGAATCGAGAAATTATCAATAATAATTGCGATTTTACTTTTTACTCGTAAAAAATTGCTTATCCAAGTAGAGTATTGATTTAGTGAACATACACCATCTACCCATTTGTTCACCCTATACTCGGTTGACATTGTTCTTATATTTTTAAAACGCGGTGGTTTTAAATTTTTCCCGGTGACAAATAAAGAAAGTTTTTCAGATTCCTCCAAATTGCATCCTACCATGAACTCAATCTTTTTTCTCTAGAAATTTTTTCCCTGAATATGATTGTGTCTTGAATAATGTAATGGCCCTATGCCGTTGTTTTTCTTGAAACGTTCCAACCAACCTGGATTTTCAGGAAATTGAATACGAATCGTATTTCAAGTTCATCAGCTCTTTCTAGTAATGAAGGTCTTGACATCTGAGCATTCTGATACCTAGCTTGATTGAACATAACAATCAATCCAGTCTCTATATCTTCGTGTTTAGCTGTTCTCATATGTTTTCTCTCTGGATCGAACATGCAGAGAGAAAGGTGTACATTTAGTGTGTACAAATATTGCCGTAATTTGATCTCTATTTCTAATTATTGTCGACAATATAGTGCTAGCAATGTAAAACTCTGGACAGATTTCCGTTCTCGATTTCCGCTTTTCATCCACTTACTCTGTTCCATCTTCCTTTTATGTGAAACAATGGTTTGTTTTTTCTTCTAAATATTTCTGCCAATGTGTACAAAAAATATTAATTTATTTTAAACACAAAAAAACACGAAACTCCCTGATTTTTTTTTTAAATAAAATTCACTGATTTCAACAAAAAATTAACCAATTTTGATGCTGAATTCTCCGACTTCGACAAATCCATCTCCAAATTCAAAAACTTAACTAATTAGTACATTGAAATTTTTCATTAATAGTTGTGCCTCTATCTACACAAAGATAGTTTCAACTGTTGCCATATTATTAGAAACAGTAGCAACCATGGTTTATTTCTTTCGGTCAATCAAAAAAAAGTCAAAAAATATGGATCCGAAAATAATTATCTTTTCTTGGTAAGCGATTTTTGTGTTTCTTGTTAAAAGAAAAGAATACACGAAATTACACAGTATTTTGTTCGGATTACATTATTTCGTGCTAACCAACCTTTCATGTTATATACATTTATATTTCTAAAAAGAAGTTCATAGCCATTATGAAAAATTGGTTATTATTTAAGTATTCAAGTAAATAAGTTTTATACACTTGACCCAGATTCAGGAAACTTGATAGCCCGATTATGACACTGTTTCCTGTGCTGTTCCTGTTACCTATTATTATCGTATTTAATTCTTCCATCTGTACTAGATGATTTAAAAATTTAATAATAGTGTTTACATATGTTCTTTTTCTTTTCTGATCCACATAAACAAGCTGAAAATACAGAAAATAATCATGTCAATATGAGAATTATTTTGCCATAAAAATAAGAAATAAAATAACGATCGATTAAGTTGAATGTTTGAGAAACATTTACCGAGTTTGTATTTGTACATTCTGAAAAGTATGTTTCACCAAAACTTACATAATAATGACATAATGGCTTTATTTTAGAGAATAAATTTTGGTTTTAAATATCCTTAAGATTTATTGGTTTACTTAAAACTGAAAAATCATTCGTTCCTTTTTTTTTTTTTTTTCTTTTCTTATTTGACTTATTTTTAACCAATATATTCTTCTACAATGATGTAATTTGTTACATACTAAATAATAATTCAAAAGAAACCTTTTTTTCTCAATAGAAACAAGAAAAATAATACTCAAATTTATTATAGAAGAGGACACACATGCTTATCACCTTCTAAATTACAATGGTATTTTTAGAGTTCTTTCATAAAATATTTTGTAGCATTGAATTGAATCAGTTAACTCTATTACTAAAGTGTACTTAAACTTAATATAGAGAGAATAAATATGATGCTCCTCACTTCCCCCCCCCCCCCAAATTTTCTTATCTTTGCAATTATATGAATTTATTTATCACCATATATATATATATATATATATATATATATATATATATATATATATATATATATATATATATATATATATATATATATATATATATATATATACACATATAAAAACATTTTGATTCACCCTCAACACCACTTCAGCATTTTAACAAATTATAAAATATTTTTCATAAACAAATATTTAAAAACCTTATAATCGATTTATAATTCACTAGACATTCTTTATAACAAGTCTTAAAAATAACTTCTTCAGTTTTATAAAGTTGATTTTAAATTACTCTTTATTTCTTCTGCATATTTCCCGTATATTGAAGATTTTTTATCTAAAAATTACGGAAGAGTCATCGAAAGAACTGCATAAAAATGATCTAAATAAGAATGATATAACCCATAAGCAGTTCGCATTGAAGAAGCTAAAAAAAATAATAAGATTCCGAAATTCAAATAGACTTTAGTGACGTTATATCTATTTGCTAACCCACATTTCGCTGGATAAATGGACAAAGAAGAATTAACTACATCTACTTTCATAATCAGAATATATTTTATTAAAGTTACTCTTATTTGCAGTAGATGGTGTTTGCTTTCGGTTGAATTAATGAGACAAAATATCTTAATAGGCCTTTAGTCATGGAGCAAATATAATAAAATTAAAGTTTGCAGACAAGAGGAATAATAAATATTAAATGTGAAATTTATTAGAAGCAAACCAATTCATAGATTCAAAAATGAAGGGCGAATAAAATTTTAAATAATTAGACACCCATTTTCCTCACAATCAGTAGAAATTAGGATTCAAAATTTCTCAAGAGATATTTATCTCAATTTACGTGTTTTTTTTAATAAAATGTATCTTTTATTTCATTGCTCTAATTATTATGTTGGTTTTAAAGCTTGACTTTTCTTTCAGAGTTTTTTTTATACACTATGTTTTTTCATAGGTATCAACATTTCATGTTCGTTTTAAACAGTATATTTAAAAAGCATGAACTGTTTTAATGAGTAATGTTTTATTCTTCAAATATTGCAACAGTTTGTACTCTTCAGCACAAACTGTTGCAATATTTGAAAGGTAATGAAGTGAATGCTAATTTTGGTGTACTTTATTCATTACTTTTAAAACATCCATTACATTGTAATAGCAAAATACAATCAGTTTGAAGAAAATATAATTTTTTAAGCGATTTAAGCTAATCCAAACCGATATTTTAAATAAATCTCACGAGAAAATTTAGTTTTTGCCCACACAAGGATTTTCGTTTCTTTTTATTGCTTATTTTTATGATATGTTGGTAACAATCAAAATTTTAAATTTTAAATTTGTTTTTTCATAAATCAAATTATATTAAACATTTCACAATCATAATGCAGGTTTACATACCAAATGCATACGAATTCGAAGTTCGTATTAATCCTTTGTAATAATTTTCAGAAATAAATTAATGGTTATTTACTTTACTCGGCATAGGAAACGAATTAAAACAATCATTATAAATTACCATGTTAGAGTGACCAACGGTTAACTTTTTAAGTAATTTGTTATGAATTGTTTATTCTTATCGTATCTTCATTGGTTGGTTAATAATCTTGGCTAATGTGATATCGATTCAAAGAAATCTTTTATAACAATAACTTTTGATCAAAATTCATTTTTTAGAATAGCGAATAAAAAGTATTCATTTTAGTATTGTAAATTTAATAAATATCTTAGATAAATGTAAAGAAGTATTCCCAATAATCGGACGAATTTTTTAGAATAACTGAATTTGGTTATTTGGAAAATTAGCAAGTAAGTTTTAAAGTAACTACCTTTAAATTACTATATTGTAGTGTTTTAAAATCATCATATTCGTATTATTTATGATAATGAATATGATTCGTAAAATTAATTTTTTTTTCAAAATCACTGAATGACCATAAAATTTTTGAGGCACTTAGAAACTAGATTTTAAGTTTATTATTATTTTAAATTGAGATTGTATGTGGAGTTTAATAGAACATTTCAATAAAACTCGATTTGCATTGATTGCTTTATAAACAAATAAATCTACAAAAGTGGTACTTTATTACAGCCCCTCAAAAAATTAAAAAAAAGTACTCATTGCATTTATATGTACTGATAATATGCAGCGTAAAAACATAAAACTGCAAAGTCACGCACATTTAAATAAGAGGGAAAAAAAGAAAATTTTAATTAAAAGAAACGAATTAATACAATTTAAGCTTAAGTTATATAAGTCTATTGAAGTTCTAAATGTGAATGTGAATAGACACAATGTATGTTATATTAAGGAGTAGCATCGGAAGAAAAGAATTAATATCAATCTGACGAAAGTAAAAAAAAAAAAAAGAAAATTTAAAAAAGTAAAAGAAATTTATAAAACAATATCGCAAATAAAATTAGATTCTGATTGAATGGATTAATTATAACAATGTCAATTACCATCAGAAAATACACTTTTAACTGTGTATATGGTTCAAAATCGAAGTTTTGAAGACAAAAATTCAGGAAAATTGCATAAAATTAAGCAATGTCTTTTTTGAAGACTTCTGGTAAAAATGGGATCACAATTGTGTGATAACACAGCAAAGTAAGCATGCAGAGGCATACACAGAGATAAACAACATTAAATTGATTTTTTCTGTAATTACTAGAGATGGAACACTAATCATTTGTTCAATTTGATTCTCTAGGCTAGGGGTGGTGAACCTTTATAAATCTATGTGCCATTTTTTCTAAAAAAAAATGTTTAATGGGGTCATAGACGTGCCGTCAAATAATTTTGACTTCATGATTATTGGGAAATACTAATACTAAATACTATCAACTCAAAACTTTATATTTATTATAAAAAATACATTTTTATAGTAAATAAAGAGTTTTGAGAAAATACATTTTTATAGTAAATGTCTCAGTTATACGCATAATTCAAATTAAAGTAACATTAGTGTGACTTCTGTTGTTGCAGATTAGATAACAAATAACTTATATTAGGGTTGTAAGATGTAACTTTTAGCAGAATGCATGCTGAACTGGAGTCATCTGTCAAACGGTTTCTAAGTGAGTCTTTAATGTTATTCCTCTGACATTAGTGACTCGCAAGCATCGGTAGATGAAAATATGGTTCAAATAGCACGAATCAGCTTTTTCAAATAGTTAAGTGCGTCTGGTTACGAATTCCATATTCCAAAATTTTGTTATTTGCAGTTTTACTTATATTGCTTGTTTATCTTTTTGTTTCAATTATTTGCAACTATTTTCTTGTTTCAATAAATTTTTGAACCTATAATGAACTAGACTGGAAATCAATCTGCTACATTTCAAATTCTTCAATTTCCAACCAATCGAATTGGGACAAGTTCAGTTTATCAATTGAAGTCACATCAGGGTACATAACAAACTTGAGTGTTTCCGGTAATACTTTGAACTGAGAAAATCTCTCTGAAAATTTATTGATTGAAGAATCAATTACTATATAAAATAAACTCTTCAGTGACTGTTTCTTCGTCTGGTTTCTCATGTATATATAAATCGTTGATATTTTTTGTCAAGTTTGGGAAAATACTTGTAGTTTCTTGTAGTAATATCATTCCTCTCTCTCTCTCTGTGTGTGTGCGTGTGCGCGTGCGTGCGTGCGTGCGTAAAAACATGTAGTTTAGCGTCAAAAGCGCGAATGAGATCTATCATGACGATAGTTATTTTATTTGTGCCTTGAAACTTCACGTCCAATTAATTGAAACGTTGGCATATTTCTGTAAAAAACATCAATTTTGAAAGCCACACAACATCCAACAACTGTAGGTATTGTTCAATTTCCCTCTCATTTTGCAGAAACTGATTTCTTCCAAGCAATCAACAAATCTCTGAAGTATGTTCCCGCGGCTCAGCCAGCGAACATTATTATACTTCAGTAAGCTATTATACACCGAGATGACTTCATTTAACAAAGCATCAAACTTTCGCTTATTTAAAACCTGCTATGAAATGAGATTGACTGTTTTTGTGACTACCGCCATTACATTATCGAAAGCTGTTAAACCACTCTTAGCACGCAAGGCTTGTTGGTGAATGATGCAGGGGAATTCAATAATCGAGTGTCCTACGACTGTTTGAAATAAACTTAAGAAACTCCTTTTTTTTTTTTTTTTTTTTTTTTTTTTTTTGCCCACCATACTTGAGCACCATCAGTTGTTACGAAACAGATTATTTTCAGTTAATTTCTTTCACTCAGTGCCAAGATTTTAACAGCCGTACAAATATTTTGTGCTCTTTGTAGTTGTTAGCAACGATGTTATCGCAATTAATTCTTCCTTAATGGCGTTTAATATTCAATCTCGAGTAAAAACAGCTAAACGTGCAGATTTAGTGACGTCTGTACTTTCGTCAAGACATATCGATATAAAAGGAGCAGAGTTAATGTCGATTTTTTGTTGATCTGCTACATTTCCGGTCGGTTTTAAGATTCTTTCTTTTATTGTGTTTCTAGATAGAGGAGTACCTTTGATGCGCTGAATTATCCTATCTTTATTATCAAAATCATCAAAAAGTAAGGGCGTGCATGCTAACGAGGCTTCCTCTTGAAAATGTTTACTATGCCGAGTATGACATTTGCAGCCGCGCTCGTATGACAATTTTTGCCAACATATGCCAATTCGTCATAGACGTCGACTCTTTATTTCTATCTATCATTGCAATTAGTTCTTTATACTCTGGTACGCTTTTTTGGCTAACGAATTTATGATTTGTTTCAAAATGCCGTTTTGCAGACGATGTTCTACTTACAACCGTTTCAGAACATAAAACACTCTCCGCTTTGTCGCCTTTACTAATCATGGCATATTTCTCAGTCCACCAAGTTTGAAATTCTCTGATACACTTACTATCTGCCCTTTTTGGGTTTTTTTGCTGAACTAGCCATATTAAATAATAGTTAAAAATCATAAATACACAAATAAACTTTTAAATACAGTTGTGTCAACGAAAGTGACTATTATGCTATGCGTAAGCAAACTATTCGTCATTAGCAATTGTAGTCCACGATGTAACTACAATAACAAACGAGCGCGCTTCCCCTACCGCCTCTCGCCCAAACACTCCTTAGCGTAGGATCACTCGCGTTTGTTCGTAATATGCTTCATAATGAACTTAGTGATCGGTGGCGTGCCGAAAATATTGTGTCGAGCGCCATCAATGGCACGCGTGCCATTGGTTCGCCATCCCTGATCTAGGCATTACTGATGACAATTTTTTTATCCCGCACCCAATTTGGCAGAATCTTTCTGTCGTCGTAAATCTACATTTTATATTTATGTTACTTATAAAAATATAATTTCATAGAAAATTGGAATGGAATTTATTACATCACTGGGTAAAAAAATCAATTAATGAGAATTATATAATAAGTGAATCTCTAAATGTAGTGCTTCTGCGGGGGGGGGGGCGCGGGTTCTTCTTCTTTCTGTAAACTCGATTGAAGAAGCTTCAAGGTAGGGCTCAAGCATAAGCCTTGCGCAGAAACTCCCGCGAATGTGAATTTCTTCTTCTCATATAATACAACTTGAGAAGAACCGCAATGTTCTAAAAATTATAAGACTTAGAAGTGCATACAAAATATCAAGTTTTTCTATAAAAAATTTAAAAATTATATTTCAGAAGAGAGAGAATTCTTTTTCTCGAATATTTTAGATTTGGACTTCTACATTAAGAATGGCACAGAAATAACGTTGAAAAAATTTCTCAAAAGGCACATGTCTTATTTTAAGGACAATAAAATCAATACAAGTAGGAAAATATGAACTAATTTTAAAATGTACTCATATTAATTGTGTGGAAATTGTCAGCAGTTCAGCGATATTAAACTCAAGAGATCACTCTCGGACGAAACCCAAGTGCTAATTCAACATTTAATACAAATTTATCCTTTGTATCATATGACATTTTAAGAAAATCTAATAAAAGTTTTAATGTTCCATTTCTACCCAAATAGTTACCATAAATTTTTTCAAAGCATCTATAGGACATTGAAATATATTTTAGACTTTTTGTTATAATATGACGCTAAGACTTCAAGTTCTAAGTTTTATATCTAATCCACGCGTAACACAATCAAATAAAATAGATTTCACAAAATACATTTTAATTAAAAAAAACTCACATTATTTCACTTATAGAAAATAAAAAACGAAGCATTTCTAATATACTTAATTCATTTCTATAACACACTTGTTTATTTGAAATATATTAATTATATTTTTTGAACAACTATCTTGTAAAATTTAACTGAAATTTAAATAGTACTGTAAACCCCTAAACTGATATGAAGCCATTGTAACGTGATTAAATTTTCAATTTTGAAATCATTACATTGAATTAAGGAATGTGTGTGCGTGCATTCTGACTCGGTTTACAGTCTGTATTCCCCCCATATTTACGAATTAAATGCACAAATAGTATTGAAGAAAGCATTTAAGTAAACTTGTCTTAAAATATATATTTCTCCTACCTTAAACTTTTTGTGCTGCAATTGTATTTTTGCGGTATGTTAAGACTCATAAACACTGTTAAAATAAAAGATGTAATGTTAGTTTCCCAATAACAAATTCAGGACATAGCTATTCCTATCTTAAATCTTTCAGATATTATTTCTTAAGGAATTCACAATAGAGTGTGATAACTATTTCTCTTTATTAAAAAGTTAATTATTATCTTATTTATCGTGAAGTAGAGTAAATATGCTTATTTAAGTGTTCTATATTCGTCTTTTAGAGAAAATCTTGCTGAGGAGAACATTTCATGACATTTCTCATCAGACTTTCTTCTGAACCTACTTCAATTTATTCAGTTACCATTAGAAAGTAACTCAATTTGAGAAATTCCATTAAAGAGCATACATTAATTAGCAATCTTAATAGAAATACTGAGGGAAACAAACGTTTCTAGCTTGCATTCGTCATCGTTATACGTTTCTATCTGCGAAACCACCATGTTATTTTTCAGCAAGGCAAATCCACCATATATTGTCCATATTGTCCTAACTTTCTTCAGTATAAAAGATGTTCCAGAGTTGCCTAGGCCAGCACGTTCTCCAGAACTTTTAACCATTGAGAATATATGATCATGAGTTGCCATGAGACTTATCACCTCGATTGATAAACTCTGCGACAGAATTGAAGCCACGTAGAATGATGTACCCTTATCTGCCATTTAAGCTTAGTTCGAATCGATGTCCAATCGGATTAAAGATGTTACTGCTGCCAGAGGCGGCAGGCTCTGGGTACTGAATTCTGCTCCAAAGATTGGCTGGTTGGTTGAATCTCCAAACTGTACTTCAAAGATTGGCTGGTTGGTTGAATACAATTTCCGGCACTGAATCTTCCTGGGATATATTGTACCAAACACAAAGTAAAATATTTGAATTAAATAAGTTTGAATAGATTAAAATTTTAAGAATAAATAATATGTAGTAATAAGAGAACTTTTGAAAAAAATTAAATGTATGCAGTAAAACCAATGTCATATATGACATTAAAAATATTTAGTTTGGGATTTTCCCCAACTAATCAATGAAAGAAAACGTATAAGATTTAAAATGTTCAAAACGAACAGAGTTAAAAACACAGCATTTAATTGAAAAGTGTCACACAGTCAGGGGACAAACACAATGATTACACATAGGAGAATCCTCCCTCGTGTACTCCAAAAAAACTTGTAAATGTAATTTCGTCATCCTCCCATTGTATTGAAAACTGATTGATCGATTGGTTTTACTCATGTCGCACTAGAAACAACACAAGGGCTATTGGTGACCAACCTCGAAATTTTGAACATTGGTCAAGTGAGGAGGACGACTTCTGAACTGGC
The DNA here is from genome assembly GCA_019974015.1 of Nephila pilipes. Classification (NCBI taxonomy): domain Eukaryota; kingdom Metazoa; phylum Arthropoda; class Arachnida; order Araneae; family Nephilidae; genus Nephila; species Nephila pilipes. The sequence goes on from BMAW01083451.1 coordinate 33,062, forward strand.
ACCTCCCTCTCCTAACTTCCACACCTCACCCTCCAGAGGAATTTAAGCCTCGACAGATTAACATACATAAATCCTGGCTCCACAGCTGGTCCATTGTGCTGCAAATGTACAATTTCTACGGCAGACTTTTTCTCCTCGGCACTTTGAGGGAGCATTTTTCTAACCCATGATGGATAAGTCGATTGACCCCTAGTGACGACGAGGATTCGAATCCTCGATCTGTCAGTCCAGAGAAAACTCACCCGGTCTTGTTTTGTAGCTCCTTTAACAATCAAGCCAAAAAGGTAAGTTATCAAAGATTTATATATCTGTCGTTGTCGACAACAGCTGACACACAATTAATATGATTTTGTCATTTGCTTTCTTTTCTGATGTAGCAGTTTTAATACCCAGCGGTGTAGATGATGTTTTCTCTTGCTATGAGATAGATAGAAAAACTGCAATTCCATGAAGATAATGAGAGCAACAAGTTTTCATAAACAAAGAAAGTTCTATCGAAAATTGCAAATTTATTGAACCTGTAAGGACCAGTATATTTACGAAATATCTTAATTTCAAAGCAATTTTAAAGTAAATTTCAAGTGATATTAATGTTGATTAGCTGATATTATTAGTAACATTATTGTTAAAACTGTTTTAAAAAGGAAAGAAGTGATTTTGAAGTTATAGTCACATCTAACGAAACAACATATGATTATATCAAAAAATATAATGTAAAAAAGAAACATGTGTAACAAGCTCAAAATATATAATTTTTTCCATTTAATTGTTGAAAGAGAAGGGATTCATTTGTGTTTTAAATGTTTCTTTAACGAAAAAGTGAAAAAATAACAATAATACAATTTTAATAAATTTATTTCTTAAGTATAGTTTATTCAAAAATCAAAATGAAAAAATTAATTGTCCATTTAAATCTAATGTTTTTCATTTTAAGAAATTAGAAATATTTTAGTCATCTTAAAATTAAATAGTAGTATGCTCGAATTGTAATATGAAGTTCTCGTAATTTCTTTTTTTTCCTTCAGTCACATTTTTTCATAAGTGTTACTGACTCCTTTTTTTAATTCTGTATATTAAAACTTAACGCACTTATTTTCCTAAATTATGATATCTAAATTGCAGTGAATATTTCGTAAATTATTATTTTTTAAATGAAGTACTGCTGGGTTATTCAATAAAAAATAACCAATGCTTTAAAAGAGATAGACTATTTACTTGTTTATTAATGTGAATCAACATCATGATTTACATTATCATATTTTGGCAACAAGCTGGAGCTCTTTCTCTAAAGAACAAAGTCCGGATAAATACATATCTCTTTTAATATTGGTTAAACAAATGAGTTAATTAGCTATTAATATAATAATATTAATAAAATTTAATGATTGTGCATGAGATAAAATATATATTTAAAAATATCATACGCACACATTAAGGTAATTCATAGCTTTAGCTATATACTTGATTTTTTTAAGGTGACTTAGACAACAAAATGCTTCAAATTTTACATTTTTTTTTAAAAAAAAATTGCATTTTGTTGTTAAAACTTAGAGGGCTCTTTCCTGATTTTATTGGCGTACTTTTAATCAGGATTTGACACGTAGAACTCTAGAAATTTAAATTTTAAAAAAGTATAAATTGAGTCATGCTATAATTATCTATTAATATTATAATAATCATAAACTTTAATGATTGTTTTGGGAGTAAATATATATATATATATATATATATATATATATATATATATATTAAAGCCAATACATCGATCAATAACCTGAGTCTAACATTGAAACAACATTTTTTTTGCAAAATTTTTTTGTTCATCAACATAACACCTTTGTTAATCACCTTTTAGGTGATACAATCGTTCAACGGCTTTTCCAAAATTTTTTTTTTTTTTCCCTCAAAAAAAATTTTTTTCTTTCTTTCTTTTTTTTTTTTTTTTTTTTTCCCTGCAAGAAATCTTTGTTGCGTGTAAATAGCGATAAACAGCTTTCTGAATCATCGACCTGTTGCTGTTTTTGTTCCTGAGCAATCGCGGCACCCACTTGAAAGAAAACCTTTTTCACTTCAATTTCAAAAAACCTTTCAGTAAATACACTTCCATATGATATCTGTGTCATCTCACCTCACGGAGCTTCACTTTACGATCTTTCATTATAATTTTGTCACTTCACTCACATTTCCGGTGTAACGGCTTCCCACAGGTCTACCCGAGCTGTTCCGCGTCATTTGTGTCGGTACCACGTTTAAACTCGGCAAACCACCGACAACCGTTGCTTTGATGACAAGAGTCCGTAACATTTTTCAATCCATTGTTTCTGCTTGGTAATGGTGTTTTTTACCCATTAAAACAATGTTTTATCAGAACATGTAACTCGGTTTTTTTTCCATTTTTAAACAAACTACAAAACGATTTTACTCAACCTCGATAACTCGGCTGTTTCTGGTCCGATCGACTTAAAATTTTGACACGTTTCAAGCAAAGGTTAGTACTCTAGAAAGACCTGGTTACTGGTTTACTACGAGCGCCATCTCTGGGTTAGTCTCGGGAGTTATTGATTGATGTGTTACTATACACATACACATATTAAGGTAATTCAAAGAGTTAATTATGTACTGGATTTTTTTTAAGGTGACTGAGGCATTAACATGCTTCAAATTTTTCTTCTTTTTCTTTTTTTTTTTTTTTTTTTCTTTTCCCTCCCCTTTTCTTTCTTTTTTTATTTTTATTTTTCTGAGAAAATTTAAAGGGCACTTCGCTGATTTTATAAATGTACTTTTGATCAGAATTTGACAAATAGAACACTAGATATTTGAATTTTAAAAAAAGTGTAAAATGTTCCATGTCATAAAATTATTTTATTTGTATTTTCTCTTAATATGTGTTGGTGGCTGCGGAAGCCTAGTGGTCAAGGTCGTGGACTCGCGACCGGCGGTTTTCGTTCAGTCACGGGTTCGATTCTCGGCCTTCAAAGACCCATCGCGCAGCCGGGGCTGATGCACGTTAAATCTGTAAAGGCCTAAAGTCCTTTCCCTTTTGTGGTGTGGAAGTTAGGAGATGAGGTATAGGTTAAGGTGTCGTCCTCGTGACTTGACCGAGTTTCAAGATTACGAAGTCCGTCGCCAATAGTCCTCGTGTTGCTTCTAGAGCGACGTTAATAAAACCAAACCAAACATAATATGTGTTGCAGCGGAAGCCTTGTGGTCACGGACTGGCTGCTGGTGTTTTTTGCTGAGTCGTGGGTTCAAGCCCTGATGCCACCAAAGACCCGGCGTGTGGCGGGGGCTGTTGGATATTAAATCTGTCGAGATCCCAAGTTCTTCTGTTGGCATGGTATGAAAGCATGGAGAGGGAGGCGCCAGCTCACACATGTCATCCTCATCGCGTGACCAAGGTTCAAAATTATGAGGTTCCTCGCCAATAGCCCTCATTTAGCTTCTCGATGTGACGTTAATAAAACAATCATAACCACATCTTATAATACGCATTTATAGTACACTTTCCACAAAAAACTAATTTAACATAGAGTTGATATTTTATACATTATAAAATTTGGTAATTTCCTCTACAGTGAACATAGGTTTTTTTTTTCTAACAAACACTCACAAATTTTAGAAACAGTACAGTATTTGTATAAAAATTAAGTGAATTTTAAGGAATCATAAATTTAAAATATTTTAAAATTTTATTAAATTAGAATTTTGAATTTATAATATATATTCATCTTATAGAATTATATGTTAATAAGCACTGTGAAAAATTTTCAAAGTTTTAAATATAGTGGATTTTATACTAAAGGCACGTACACAATTTACAAATGTAAATACAGCTATTTATTGCTTAAAGTCGCATGTTACGTAGTTGGTGACATTCGATTCAAATATGGGTTTGAGTTCTAATTCCAGAGAGGGCTGTTTAATCAAAGCCTTCACGAGGTATGCAGATATATGAGCAACAACAACAAACTATACGTTTTGTTTAATTCATTACAAAATTTTAACTGGAATTAAAATGTAATTTTACAAGCTGAATATTGAGAAAATTTAAGGGAATTTAACATTTCCCTTAAACTTTATGTGTGTGTATATATATATATATAAACTATAAGACATTTAGTTTTTCAAATATATGTTGTATCTTTAAATCCGTAAAAAAAAATTCTCTCTTCTTCTTCTCTATGTATTTGAAACAAAATCATTTTCAATGAGTTTTAACTCTAAAAAAGTAAATATCTCTATAGGCAAAGTTAACACACATGCACCCGTGTGTTATTATGTTTTAATATATTATTTGTTTAGTTTTTAATTTAATTATTTTAACTTTAAATTTAATTTAATTTTATTATTTTAATTTTTAATTTAATTTTATTTTATTATTTTGATTTTTAATTTACTTTAATTATTAACTGATTTATTTTTAATTTAATTTAATTTTATTATATTTAAATGCTATTTTCTAAAAATTTTCTTTTAAGTTTAGTTATGAAATAGTTTGATATATGGCTTTGCTTTATTTTGATTTTTTTGCTTTTTTAAATTTCGCTTTTAACTATTTTCGCCTTTTAGGTTTCTTTTTATAAATTTCTGATTTTTTTAAAAGTTTTTTAATTATAATTTTTAATTTCAATATTCAATGTAAATTGTGATGGCCTTTCATTACTGACTGGTTCTTTCTAGAGTTTAGTGTTGGCATTTTTGGAACGTTTGAAACTTGTTCTATCTAGGGTTTAGTGTTAGCACTTAGGGAACGCTTAAAGATTGTTTTCTTCACAACAGAAAGTAGCATGGTGTCTTGTTACAAGACTAATTATTTTGACTCCTTTTGTATGCTTTTTCATGTATTTATATGACTTGAAATAAAGCTTTCATGAGTTATTTATAAGCGAGTACATCTTCCTTCTAAATTTAGAGTTTGCCTCTTTTCAGTAAATTTCTAAATTTATTTTCACTTCTTTGTATTTCATGTATGCAGTTTTAATACACTGGGAGTATTATACCGGAAAAACTTTCATTATTCTTTTCAGTTTCTTATAATTTTCCTTTTTGTTTTTGTACCTCTTTGTTCTAAAAGATTAAATTTTTTTTATTACTTCTCAAAGTTTCATAAAGATCCCAATAAATTTAGAACAGTCACTAATGATTACAATAGTGAATGGTTCTGCTCTTTCTTCTTTGCCTTCGTGGGAGTTTATGGGAATTCATGAAATGGACAAGATATACTTTTAAGCCAAGATCCAGCCCCAACAGAAATTATAAGAACGTATTCCGTATTTCATGACATATTTAGGTTTGAATGAGAAGGAGGTGAAAATAAACTTAAAAGTACATTTTTGACAAAAGAGGTTAATTCGCTGCAGTTTTAAATCTCCCTTGACTTAGTGATTTTACTCTCGTTGTGTTTTAATCAAGCACAAGATTTCCATTCTTTTGACTGCAAGACTTCTATTGTTAGAACTTATTTCCCTGAGGTAAAAATTCTTGCCGTTTTATGTTCCATTTGTCACAAAATAAAATAATTTCAGTCATCAATTTGCAATTGAAAGCAACATTTTAATTCTATGAGCATCCTGTTGTAAAGTTATAATATGAAAAACGAAAGTTCTTTGATACTGATCTCGCAACTACAAATTCTTAGCCAAGCGATTGATGATGCAAAATATTGACATTATTCACAAATGATTTGCAGCCATTTTCTACAGTTGTGGATACAGGTTATGGACCTTGCACTCGTGCCATAAATTCAAAACATACTTAACTATAGGAAAATGATTTCAAATTTTTTATTACCGGTGCATTTACTTCAATTAATTTATTTTGAAAGAGTGAATATTGTATATAAAATATAATCATATCGAAATATTGTAGTATTGGAGATTTTTTGAGGTTATATATATTGAAGTATTATTTTCCCTGTGTGTGTTAATAAAGTTAGAAAATTATATTTTATTAGAACTACTTTTAAGCAAATTATGAAATTCTTAAGAAATTTAAATTTCCTCGAGTGTATAAGATATTCAAATGTGTATACATAAATTTTGTAGTATTAAATTCATTTGAATATATTTGAGGATTCGTTCGAGAAATTTAAAGGTGAATTTGGTTCGTGAACCAAAGAACAGTTTTTTAAAATGAACAGGAACTATTCATCTAAAAGAACAGAAATTTTCCTACCTATTTGTCATATATAGAAGAGGTAGGAATTAAGCATATTTTTTTATGAGTGCAGCCAAATTTTTCTGGGAGAAATGGGTACTTAGAAGTACATTTCTTTTTGTATTTAAGTGACCTTTTAATCTATTGGATAAAGATAGAAATTTATATTCAATGTAAATAATATATTTCTCTGTCTAAATTATTTCAGGATTTTTTTTCTTTCTCAGATTTTTTTTAAAATTTACTTCATGATGTAATAGACTTCTTTTCTGTAATTTTCTGCATATACTCATCATAAAAAAACTTGATCTAGTTGGAATAGTCAGATTAAAATGCTATTTGAAAATAAGTTAGTTCTCAACAGCAACAAGAAATTTTTAAAAACTGATCGTGGGTTTGACGAAATTTACTGCTCAAAATACAGAATCATTACAATCTTATTGGGATGTTGGGTCACCATTATTCCTAGTGCATTGTGTCATAAGTCGTAGCATAGAGTCGTATACGCTTTTAATGGTGTTTTGACTGAGCTTATCCCCTCCAGATTGAATTTTGACAAGTAGATCTTTCAAATTTTGTGGTAGTGGGAGAATCTTAAAAAAATAGCCTATAGCATCCCAGAAATTTTCTATGGGTGATATGTCTGGCGATGCTGCTGGCTACGACTTAGTATCAATGATAACGAGGTAAGCTCTTGTTAGCAGCGGTATGAACAGAAACGTTGGCTTGTTCAAATAGAGAACCGATGTGGGCATTCGCAAAAGGAATGGTCATCGGTCGAAGAACCTCACTAACTTACTTGTAGGCCGTCAAAGTGCACAAGAACAACGATGAAGGTGAAGAACAACGGTGATCGGGCATCGTACGAAATCACACCCCATACCATTACACCCTCTTGTCTGGATGCGGGATGAGTGTCAACAAATCGTTCATCGTGGCGCTGACCACGTTGCCTCCATGCGCGGGTGCGGTTATCATCCTCACCAAGAAAAAGCGAGAGAAATCATAAAAGATGACCCATGCTGCTCTTTCTGGTGACGTTACTGTGGTGTCAGAGGCAATCTCCGAAATTGGATCCGTGCGAGCTATTCAGAAGCATGCAACCGTCTGTTAATGGAACTGGCACTCACAGGATGATGCATAGAGAGGGCATCGCTGTTCGCAAAATGTCCGGAATTGTAGCAGTTGGTGTGCTTCGCGCTTGTCGGAAAATTACTCATTTTTTTTTTCAACTTGTAGTCAGTGTAGCTATCCCCGAGCCCACGTATCGTGAGCGATAAGTTCCTTGTATCCAATTCTGCCTACAGCGAGAAACTAACATCTGCGCGACCGATATAACTCATAACTAATCCGACGGAAAGACCATCTGCTTTCTTTCAATCTTACAGTGTGACCCTTCTCAAAGGCGTCCAACTTCTCAAATAGCTATCGTTTTCTTCTCAAAGACATTTTAAACTTCAAAGCAATAAATTAAACCCAAACACACTAGTTAGAATCAAAATTACGCGCTTTGGAAGAACCTTTTAAAGGGTATTTTTGGGGAGGGGAGTCAAGTGTTTATTGACATCCTCACGTTATAACATAATTTAACCATTTGCATATTTAACAGTGACGAAACAATTTCTTAATTTGCACTTACTTACCTTGCTTCCTTCTGGGTGCAATTTTTTTTTTTTTTTTTTTTTTTTTTTTTTGACGATTCGTGTAACTATGTGCGAGAGTATATGATCTCCATTTTCTCCGAAATAACTGTTGCCTATCACTATACGAAGTATTTGGTTTTTATTTGGAAATGTTATGCATACTTTTATTCTATATGTTTTTCACCATTATAAATTAGAGTGCTATAATTTAGTGACAATAAAACTCTTGGTAACTGATTTCCTTAAAATGAACGAATGACCTATAAATGTATGTTGATAAACATAACTTCTAATAAGATAAGAATAATTAAGGAAACATTTTTTAAAGTGATTGTGGTTGCTTATTAACATCGTATTGGGAAATTACTCGAGGTCTATTGGGGACGTACCTCGTTATTTTGAACCTCGGCCTGACATGACGACACCTGAGCTCTGGTACTTCCCTCTTTACACTTTTTAACAGGAAGACTTGGAGCCTCGACCAAATTTAACGTTCATCAGCTCCATTACATGACGGATCTTTAGTGGTATCGGGGTTTGAATCTATCACCAGGACCACAAGGCTACCGAGGTCACATAAAATGTTAAAAGATTTTCTAATAGAATAAGATTTTTTTATTCGAATATTGAAAACATTTTATTTATTTTTGCTTTCTTGATTTTACAGCTAAATAAAAAAATGTCTGTTCATCTTTGTCAATTACGAAAGCGTACACATACATGTGAGCTGTGCGCTTAAAGTGAGGTGCTTAGTAAGCGCACGTGACAATTTCAACGCTTCATTCGTTCGCTTACCTCGGCGACTTGCATGGTGTCATTCGAAAGAATTCAAAAGCAAACAGATAATGATTAGCCACAAACGTTTGGATAATGAAATGAAGTGCTGAATCATCAGGAGACTTGAGACAGGACAGTCTCAAGTTCATATGTAATGTACTGCCCAGCGTAGTGTACAACTATGGAGATAGTTTAATGAAACCGGTTCTGCAGAAAGATGACTTGGTCATCCACGAGCCTCAATGACCAATGAAGATCGGTATTTATCCATCACAGAGAGAAGTAACAGGAGTGCAGCAGCTTCTCACCTGTCTCGTGAACTTCATGCGGTCATAGAAACCCAAGTTTCAAGAACAATGCTTCCCCCGAAGACTATGTTCCCAGTTATTTGTGTTCCCTCTTACACGCAAATTAATCTTTTTAACATAATATCGACTTTAGAGCAGGGATCGGTGGAAGGCCGTTATATTCACTGATGAGTTCAGAATCAACCTAACTACTTGTCCTCGACGTACCTTTATTTGTAAGGAACCAGGGGCCCACTACATGTCCTTTACCACCCGAGAATTAGAACGTAATGACAGCGGCGATTGGATTATCTGAGTCGGTTTAATGTTGGATGAGAGGCACACTGGCCTTCATGTTTTTGACTCTGGCTCTGAGACTTACGAGTCCTAAGCTCGCCTTTTAAGAATGCAGCTAGCTCTGATTGCATTTTTATGATTCCAATGCTCGTCCACATAGGGCTTATCTGGCTGACGAATTCTGAGAAGTGAGAATATATGCCTATTTATTGGCGATCCATATTTCCAGACTTTAATCCAATAAAGCATATTTGATATGTTCTTGGGAGAACAATTACAACTCACTTTTTTTTCTCAGAACCATCCAGGACCTGAAAACAGCGTTGATGAAGGAGGAATTTTTTATTGATTGTTTATTAATGTGGCACTTAGAAGCAACACAAGGATTATTGGCAAAGGACCTCGTAATTTTGAGACTCGGTTAAATGACGAGGACGACACCTGAACTCGCACCTCACTCTCCAGACTTCCACACCGTGCCATAAGAAGGATTTGGAGCCTCGAAAAATTTAACGTGCATTATCCCCGCTACACGGTGGATCTTTTGTGGCATTATATCTAATTTAATTAAAATATGTCCAGCACTTCTGGAGATAACCGACCAAAAGGGAGAAATATCTTAATTTTGTACACCAATGTATATTCTCGTTGTCACAAGGAGGACTCGAGTCATTATCTTCTTTTGAAAAAAATATTATTAGTAAAGTTATTCTTTTATTCCTCAAAATGGCATAAATTGTATTTACACTCATGTTTGATCTTGAAATAAACATTATTATTTCTAAAAACACGTTGACGGTGCTATAGATCAGAGTTATACACATTTAAAGAATTTAATTATTAATTGTTGAAATTTGTGTTTTTAATATTAGTTATAATATATACCACTGACTGTTATTTCCCACATGGAAAAATTATAATTCTTAATTAATCATTGAAAACTCAAGAATAGCTTTGAAAAAATTAAACATTAACTGGCCTCCAAATTTTAATAATTTAATTTCTAGTAAAAGTTCTTTTGTTCTTTTTATCAAATATATTGAAGATATTTATAATCCTTCTTAATTTTTGTTTGTACATTGTTTAATCACATGTTTTTGTTGTTTTTGCCTACTGTAATATAGTGATTTATACTTACTTCTGTAAGCCCTGTGTGATACTTAGTGGTACACAGGGACGTTGTTTGTTATTCAAAAAAAAAAAAAAAAAAAAAAAAAATACGGATCTGTTCAGTGAAAAAACATTTTAAAATAAAGTTATTTTAAATCCTCAATACAGGGAAATACATGGTTATGGCTATTAAATAACGCTATAAAGCATTTTATTTTGATGTCATATATATTTATTATCACCTTCAATATACACCCCTCCTTAATCCCTGCAACGCTCCATGCGAATCTTCCATTGTTCGAAACAGTGTTGGAAGACTTAAGTCAGCTCCCTCAGGATGCGAGCCACTCTTTCTCTTTCATAGCTTCGACGGACTCAAATCTTGTTCTCTTTGTGACGTTGGGCTATTCGCGGTTTTCTCTTCACTAACCTTGGGAACTTTTAATTAAGAGTGATTGCTTTTTCTAAGCAACCTTTGCCCAACCAAAAATGAAACGTGAATATTTAAATTACAAGCAGGTAGAAATAAAGTGAAATGAGGGAGATAGGAAATATATAAGCTAAGCTTGAGACACACAATGAAAGTCGAGTGGTTCTAGCGTTTGGCAATTGTTCCAGAGTCGAAAACGGGGTTGAGAATTATTACAAGTTATCGGCTGAGTAGTGAAGTTTAGAAGTCGAGACAGTCTCAACCCTAAGGCATTGGTAAGACTCTGTTAATTTGATATTGGTGGAACAAGTTAATATATTTAAGGCGATATTTGGGGACAGTCGGTTACATTTGTCGTTATACTAGTAATTTGTCAATAAATATAGCGTGTGAAACCTGTGTTACGTCTTCTTGAACGACTTATTGACTCTTAGTGTTAGTATATTGAGTTTAGCTATGGCACAAGAGGCGAAGAGGAAAAGTTCGTCGTCACACTTTTAATGCGGATGGTCTAACACTGGGATACTGTACTTAGTTAGAAACATCTTGACAGGCAAGACCTTTTCCACAATTTGGGTCGTTTTTTCCTTATTATTTCACGGAGTTCAGCAAGAACGTGAAGGTAGTAATGATGATCAATAGTTTGACCTTCAGAAGCCCAGTGTAGGTACACAATCTCACGATTATCTGAAAAGACTATCATCATTGCTTTGAATCTTGATTTGCTCATTCGAGCATTTTTGGTTCTCGGTGAATATGGGCTCTTCCAGTGCATGGATTGGCGCTTCGTTTCAGGGTCATAAGTAAAAAACCACGATTCGTCACATATTATTATCCTTTCCAATAAGTTTGGGTCATTTTCAATAGCATTCAAAGTGTCAGTACAAACATTTTTGTAAGCTTCTTGATGTTTAAAAGTGAAAATTTTAGACATCATTTTGTCCAACACTTTTTGCTTGTTAAAATTGTTAAGTAAAATTTGCGATACGGATTCTTTGTCGATTTCTACAGTCCCAGCATTCGCACAAATACTTAACCGACGGTCATATCGAACCAGATTACGGATATTTTTTATATTATCATCCGTTTTTGACGTAGAAGGATGACCCGGGCGACCATCTTGAAGACGCTTAAAACACTAAAAAACATGTGCACGTGATAAACATTCACTGCCATACACTTCTTTCAATAAATTATATTTCTGTAGCGGCTTTTCCAGTAGCTAATTTTACAAGAATTCGTTACTTACTTATCATTTTTCTGGCGAAACTAAAAAATAACTCTAATGTAAACGAAGGCTACGGCTATACGAATTTATTTACAAAAGCGAGATGCGCTGAATTCGAAAGAGAAGAGTTTACCCTAAACAGCTGTCTGTGGCTGGCGTTTGGCTCACTCTTACTTCCTCTATAGCAGCGTCAGTCTCGTTAGTTAATATCTGCAACTCGTATATGTTCAAGTTTTTTATTATTTCTGCAGTTGGAATTATGTATTCATCTTTGATATTATTATTATTTTGTACAATTAGGCGAAGGAGAAATTTATATTATAAAACGAACACTTCCACCCTCCTCTTTAGACTTAACGAAAAATGGCAAGTATTTTCATGACGTCGGTCAATGTAATTTTGTACCTGTGAAAATAATGCCTCTTTTATTTCCACTTATCATGGGTTAATACTATAATTATATCAGATATCTTGCGTTGAAGAAATGTTTCATATTAAAAGCTTGATGGGAAAATTATAAACATATTTCTTGTGAAAAGCATCTCGAGCTAGCAGAAATGTTCTCTAACATTAAGATTAGATCTCTAACATTAGGGTATTGTTTTGGGGGTGTTGCTCTTGGATTTGCTTTCAATTACTGCTGGTCCTTAATACTCTCGTGGCTCTTTTCGATTTATACATGAATCGCACTCTTTACATTTTTGACACTGACTCCCTTTTTTCATCACTCTATTTACTATTTTGTATTGCATGATGTATTTTATAGTTTTTTAAACTTGACTTTGGGCTTGTTCTCTTAATAATTTATTTTGTTGTCTTTTATGTGCTGGACCACCCTTACGGCCGTTGGATGGTAATTATTCTTGCTGTCTCTGGGGGGCGATGATCGACTTACCGAGAAGCTAGTTTGCTTTCAGATTTTCTGGACAACAAGCTTCATTTTTAAGTTTTTATCCTGTGAAACCTTGTCAACGTCCTGTGTCCCCAACCCAGGATAATTTTTAAAGATGTTTTACCTGTTCTCTTGACTGGCTGCTCCGGGTGAGGTGTTTGCATCGTTGCATGAAATCTTCATTTTCGCAAGTCTTGCCTCTAAGTCCCGACGATATTTGATTTAACAAGGTACTCTTTTTATGAAAGCTCATTGAACTTTTTTCGAATCTTTTTGACTTTTACTGGACTTGCTAAATCCTTTAATGAACTCAATTCGTCGAACTGTTTTTCGACTAGCGACACCCACTTGCGAGTGGTCCTCGATTTTACAACGTTTTTATGTATTTCACTTGGTGTGTGTCTGTCTGTGTGTGTATCAGTGTGTCATCAAATTTTCGATCGTTAATTTAACTAACTTCCCACCAAGCTAGATCTCTGAAACTTTGGAGTCGTTCTTACTCACCTAACAATGCAATATTTAGACATTTGCGACAAATTTTAACTGATACTTTAATAATTTCTTTTGGCACATTAGTTTCACCTGAAAAATAAATTTGAGGTTTTATGATAAATCAGAATTGAGAATATCTTTGAACTTACCAAATATGGCACGGACTGCGTGGCCAATTATTTTATAACAATATAGGTTGAGGATATTAACGAAAACTATAAGGAGATTTTATAATTACTTGCCAAGTATGAAAATGATATAAAAATGCATTGAGTACGAAAATTATAATAAATTGTCGAGTACGAAAATGCCACTATATAAAAATGTTGCTTTTAAAAACATTGGTTTTATCTCAAATTATTTATTGTGTTTTTAAATTCCAGATTTCATCATGGGGGAAATTCCTCCCTTCCAATTTGTATTTTTAAATTTTGTAATCTTATATCTATTTAGCCTTTTTATTCCGTTGTATATTCTAATAACTGTACCGTACTATTTATTGGCTAATAAATATTTTGAAATTTGCTACATTTACTAGCAAATCATCAATACAAGCAAACATATAGATCTGGGATTCTGTATTTACTGAATATAGTAACTAAAAAATTCTAGATCTACTTGCAAAGTAGGTCTAGAATTGTAGACCTACTTTGATCTTACCAAATGAGAATATCTTACCAAAAAGAAAAATCCATCGGTTAATAGTGTTTATTAATGATGAATAAAAGATTGTTTAATTCATATTAATACGTATTATTTCATTTGAAAATTTCAATAAAGATATTAATCTTAATTATGAAAATATAATTTTTAAATTTTTTAAAATTTTTGTTCTCTGTTCCCCCCTTTTCGTTCTAGTTTTTTTTTTTTTTTTTTTTTTTTTTTTTTGTTTGTTTGTTTCGTATAACGTAACAATTTTTGGAACGTAACTCCCGTGTTATACGGGAGTAACCTGTAAATAAAAAATTGAGTACTTATGTAGTGAATTTTATTTCCTTTTAGATCTGATGGACAAAAAAAAATGGAGTGCCATTAACAGACAGAAAGCTGGACAGAAAAAGAAAAAGTATGCAGAGATCTAAAAATAACGTATTTCCTAGAACACGGAAGCAACTAAGATACAGGCAATGTATGAAAACGGCTGGATCAAAGACGAAAAAGCACCATAGCAGCTTCTCAGGACTGGTTGAATATTAATTCAGTGAATATTGAAAAATTATAGAGCAAAAATTGCACCGAAAAATAATGATTATTCCAAATGTTTCTTACATGGAATAAATTTTAGGAAAAGAGAGAGAGAGACAATTGCTAAGTTTTATATACTAAACAATGAAAGTAAAAATAATATTGATAATTTGTTTCATTTATTAGTAGCCATTCAGAATACTTTTCTTGTTGCTTGCAATACAATTTTCTTTGAGAAGTAAAAGCTTCTTCATAGGCATTTCAAAAATATTTTCTTCTTCAACTAAATATAGAAATTCTATAAAACGCAGAAAATTGCTCTAGAGTCAATTCGCATGTTTTTTTTAACTTTAAACACGTAATTAATTAGCACTTAAGAAATTCTGGAATCAATTATTCTCTGTAAGTATTCTTGAAAAAGAAAGAAAAAAATAGTTTAAGGAGGTCATCTTTTACTGTACGATGAAAACCATAGAAAAAACCCCAATCCTCCCTTCTCATCTTAAGAATAACCCTGCTAAATGTAAAATTCTTGTAGAAAATACAGCACTTTATGTTTCTTCCCCTTTTTTCGTACAGTTCGAAATTCCTCGTATACTTCCCAAAGATGTTTACTTGCACATACAGAACAGGTGAAATATTTCTTGTTTTGCAGGTTTAATGTTATATAAGAATTAATTTCTTAAAAGTTGTTATGAAACATTTTTAAACTGAGCACATCAATAACACTTTAAAATATTTTTGTAAAACATTATTAGGAGAAGAATCCGAAAAAAATATGCCTTAGAACAAAATCTCAAAAATTGTAGGACTGGTCCAGAATATATATATTTTAAGTCGTGCTTTAATTTAACTTATCACTCGAGGATCATTTTCATTTATACCTTTTCCCAGTTTACCTTTATATATATATATATATATATATATATATATATATATATATATATATACTGGTGTGCAAAAAATAAATATGAAGTCGAAAAACTAGCATATCAGGGGAACGAAGAGGCGGAGCGGACTGAAAGGCCAATCGAGAGATTAACTATGTTAAGGCACGCTAGCACATGTACAGATATGCAACTAGACGTTATGCGGGAGTGTCGGAGTAGGATAAAGTACGTCGGTGGTGTAAGCTCAGCATTTCAGGGAAAACGATTGCACGACGTGTATCAGTTTAAACGAGTTGCTGCCTCTGCGTGAAATGTCGAACAATCAATCTGTTAGATGACATTTGGATAATTTTATCCGAGGTTGAATCATTGGAAAGATAGAGGAAAATCGAAGCGTGACAAGTATGGCTGGGGAGTTCAGGATTGCTCACAGCATCGGTTCACGACTATGGAGAGAATTTTAAACTACAGGAACAGCTGTACGAAGGTTCAGCAGTGGTCGTTCACGAGCAACCAAGCCAGCAGACGAGCTGTATATTGCCCTGCAAGCGAGAAGGAACAGGCGGCAGACAGCGGGAGATATTGCTAGACACACCGTACAGGTGACTGGACGACCAATATCATGTATTACTGAGGCCAGGAGGCTGCACAATGGTGGTCTGTTTTCCCGATGATCTGTGCGGTGTGTACCTTTAACGTCTGCTCATCGGAGAGGGTACTTTCTGTGGTGCAAGGAACACTAGAATTAGACAGATAATCAATGGAGTCGAGTACTCTTTACGGATGAGAGCAGGTTTAGTCTGAGGAGCTATTCTGGACACATACACACTTGACGTCGCTTTTTTCTAGTTTGGGAAGGCATCATGCTTGGTTGCCGTACCAACCATCACATCTTCGAAGGAGATTTAATCACCGGGGTCGCTATTGTAACGAGATTCCCCTTCCATATGTGCGTCATTTTAGAGGCGCTATGGATCCGCAGTTCCTTTTCGTGGACTACAATGTTCGATATCATCCTGGGTCGTTAAGATTTCCTGCGTCACCCGTGTTTACCAAAGACAGTAAAACCTATGAGAAAGAAAATATTACTAGGGTACCATGGGATGACGATTCTCGGGCTTATTTTTAGAAGGTAAGCCCCTAAGAGGCTTCGAGATCATGGATTTCCTAGGTGACAGTGTAGCGACTGTTGGTTTATCGCCGTTTCCTTCCCTTTTATCCCGCGCTACAACCACGTGACCAATTTACACTTCAAGTCGACTGAGTAACTTGTTTCGTTGCGTATTCCCTAAAATTTGTATATTTATTCAGTCGAATCATCATGGTGCTACAATTTCTATGTCGGGCAGTATATTTATATATGCAAGTTGATTATATTTAAAGTTGTACTTTCAAAAGGCTGTAGAAAAAAAACTACTGGTCAGAATAATCTGATATTTCATCTGAGTATACGTGAGGCAATGGGAATTTGTTTTGTGAAAGAAAAAAAAATAGTCCAAAAGTGGACCGATGGATGGAGCTGCACTCGTCATAAGAGGCTAAAAAACGATTGTTGAAAAGGATATCAAATTTTACGATGCTAATCAAAATATTTTACATGCGCAGTAAACATTATACGTGTGATAAAAAGTCGAAGAGCATAAAGTTCCTGTTATTCTGCCTTCTGAGAAGGTAGCCATGAGTCCATCATTGAAGAATCGTTCTCTACGTATGAAGCTTTTTACAAGAACGATGATTGTGCGACAATTGCATTGAAGAAATTCCGGAAATGAAAGGGTTCGAAAAAGTGGCTCTGATCCGATGATTGCATTCGCACTGAAGAAAATGATTGATAAATTCGAAGAGATTGGTTAATTGGACGTGAAATGTGGCAAAGGGAGGAAATCAATTGCTTCGACTTCAGTGGATGATGTGGCTACAGCATTGCAGAAAGCACCAAGCAGAGCTTTGGGAAAGTGCAGTACATGAGGAATTGCCTGAACTTTATACATAACAGTCAGCATGGCTCATTGAATTTTACGAAACATCCTACAATGCTATCCATTCAAAATTACACATGTTCAGAAGCTGATTCCTGCCAACTTGTCAAAATGAGAAGCTTTTGCCTTGCAATTTCTTGCTCGAATGGAAGTGGACAATGCATGGCCGTGGAACATTTTATGAACAGACTAAGCCCATTTCCATCTGAAAGGTTCTGTCAATACTCAAAATTGCAGAATATGGGCAAGAGAGAATCCGTAACAAATGCAACCATTGCATCTTCATTCTCTAAAGGTCACAACTGTGTGGTCCGGGTCTACGGCAACATTTATCGTTGGTCCTGTTTTTTCCGAGGAGATTGGGCTTTCGGGTCCTATCACCTGCATAGTCAACGTCACACATTATGAATCTCTTTTGAGTAACCTACTCATTCCAACACTGCAACAGCGCGGATGTGTGGATAGCACAATTTTTAT
Source organism: Nephila pilipes (assembly GCA_019974015.1). Taxonomy (NCBI): domain Eukaryota; kingdom Metazoa; phylum Arthropoda; class Arachnida; order Araneae; family Nephilidae; genus Nephila; species Nephila pilipes. The sequence goes on from BMAW01083451.1 coordinate 50,905, forward strand.
GGAAGAAGGTGCTCCTCCACACAATTCAAATCCAGTGAAGCAGCTGCTCAACATGCATTTTGGAAACAACAAAATTATCAGTCGCCATTTCCCAAGAGCCAGGGTGCCACGATCACCTGACCTGAACCCTTACGACTTCTGGCTGGAGGATTACCTCAAACATGTTGCGTATGGGACTCTGATTGCGAGCTTGATTACTAAATTGAAAGCACACATTACACAACAATTTTGCAACATCACAACTGGTTCACTGTGATCTGTTGTGGAAGGTATTGTTTTCCGCTTTTAATTCGTGGCACAAACGGTGGATAGCATGTTAAATATATCTTAAGCAAGTCATAGCAGCTTATTCATGATTTCTTTTTCGTGATGGTTTCGTCACTTTTTGCTTTTTCCATGGTTTTTGACCTAAGGACAATGAAAAACCAATTTTGTTCCTATCCGCTATGGCACCACTTTGTGGTGGTTGATGGACTTTGATCAAATAGGGAAACAACAACATGTTCCGTCTTTTAATTAGCTTATTATGACTTGTATAGACCCTCCATTGGCCTACCTTTTGAACTCATTTTTTTTCTCAAAATAAATTCACATTCCTTCACGTATACTCAGAAGAAACATCAGGTTATTCTGACTAGTGGTCTGTTTCTTTACAACCTTTTGAAACTGCAACTTTAATTATAACCACTATGTGTGTATCAAACTACCTGAATTAAATTTTCAATCTTATATATATTAATTACCTATTCATAAAGTAATTTACTTTAACGAAAAGTTAATCAATAACAACTTTTTATAATCAATCGGTTAACCATAAAAAGTTTTCTGGGGGGGGGGGAATATCTTACTTTGTCTTTAAATTCTTAGAATGGGACTCTATAAATAATGCAATAATCCGGTCGATGAAGCAAAAAATTATTCATTTTAACTCTTAATAATTAATATTAAGCTGTTTTTGAATATATTAATGCCTCTTTTTTAAAGAAGAGAGAATTGATATAATATTTTAAAAACATTTAATTGAATTTCTTAAAAATTGGTACAGTTGGTTCCCTAAAATTTTTTTATTTTCTTAAAGAACTTAAAATAGGATATCTTCTTCAATTAGAAGCCTAGACACAGTAATAATAGAATTTTATCCCTATAGATTTTCTTCTAAACAAATATTTGATATAAATTGAAAAAAAAATCAAAGCTAATTCAGAAATTTTTTATACGAAAATAAGTGTTTCTAGATTGCAAACTATCATTACACGTATTCAGCTTTTCCAGCAGCCATAAATTATATTTCTTTACAAAAGTACTGACTCTTTTTTTTTTAAAAAAAAAATAATAAAACTGTTGTCATAGAGTGTGTGTGTATATTTCATAGAGTCATAGATGTATATTTTATTATTAATAATTGAAATCATTAAACAATTTAGTACTGATGTTAGTTTATATTTTATTTTATTGCCACATTTTAAAAGGTTAAATCTTCATAATTCTTGTAACATTTAAGTGCAGCCGCAAGGATTGCTCAACTGTGTTTTTAAGAGCATTTTGAATTTTAATGTAATATTATCAAACGAGATACATTAATATTTCAAGTATGCATTATATTTAAAGGTTAATGAGAAAGAAATGCATGTGAAAGACCTTATTTTTATCAACTATAGCAAAAAATAAACAACAGTAAAGCCAATCCATTATGTTAGCATTACAAAATTAATTCTCTTTAAACTAAATATATTTCATTAATTCATATTTTCTTAATTTTGTGTTTCAATAGTGTCTGATGAAAATATAGTTAATTGAGCTCCCCCCACTCTCAGTATGAAACTTTAAAAGGTTGAATGAATGAAAAAAGTTTTT
>BMAW01083459.1:0-10370 GCA_019974015.1 Nephila pilipes
TACATTTATGTTACTTTACATTTAGTCGACAGGATTAATGTTTACATTTAGCCGGCAGGATTAGAGTTCCTCACTGGTGGAAACGTGAGATTTAAATTTTGATAACATGAGAGTGAGACCGTGCCGAGCAATTCTACTGGAATTCCGATTTCCGACGACCAGGAATCATACCGAAACCCCGCATGAAGGCCGCCAGCAGAAATCAACAGCGATGCCAGTCTTTACTTACGACCATCGATACCGTTGCAATGCCGAGTAAATATCTCCATCAATTTTCAAGGACTTTTTTTTCAATACGTATCTTTTGAGATGTTCCAATATGGCCGACCTATATCATTCGAAACAAACAAAGTGGAATTCTAATTAGGAAGCAGTGCAAGCCCTACCATGTATGTGAACTTAAAAAGAAAAATATTTATTTCATCTGGGATTGCGTCAGCTAAGTTAAATTTTTAGTGAATTTTCAATGATTTACTAAATTTATAAAAATTAAATTAATTTCTAATTAGTAATTTTTAAAGCATTATTTCTGTAAATTGATTATTGTGATAACATTGCCTGATGTGTAATGCAAATTGGTATTCATTTAAATTTTGATACTTAGTTCTTATGAAATATAAAAAGTTAACATATTTTGGAATTTGATTAAATGTTATAAAAGTGTTTTTTGAAAAATATTACATCATGTGTTGTGTGTATTATCGAAAGTTTGGAATTGTTCTAAAAGTGTCTGGTTTCTAAAAGTTTTTAACTATAAAAAAAAAAAAATGTGATATTATTATACATAGATGAAATAGCTTTTGAATTTAATTCTAAATGGATTTTTAGGCCACAGTCATATGTAAGAAATAACATTTTATTTTGTGTGTGTAGTAAAACAAAGTTTGTTTATATTTAATATTTCAGAATATTTTTAGTGAAACATTTTTTGAAACCACAAATTGAAATCTTATTATTGCTACAAGGTAAACAAACTAGAAAAATAATGTGTGCTATATAAATGAATATGATTTAAATTTTATAATTTTTGCTTTATTGAGAAAAATATTTGAACAATGTTTAATTAGATCTGTGTGGTGGATATCCTAAAATATTATAAGAAATATCTATGAATTTACATATTTTAGTTTGAATTGAATAATTATTGAGAAATATTTTAGATTTAAATGAAGCATATTGTTGTTAAACATTACTTGAGAAATGATAAATAATATATTGATTTGAATGAAGTTGTTGTTGAAATAAGAAATGTTATATACTTTATGAAATGAATATAATATGGTTTTAAAATGAAAACCAACAATGTGTTTTATGTAATGAAAGTAAAAGAAAATTCTTGAATGTTTAATTATCAATAATACTATTTTAAGTTTAAAAGATGTTTTGTATTTAAAAGAATGTGTGTCTAGTTTAGATGATTTCTATAGATGAAGGTATTAATAAAGGAAGGTGGATAATTAATTTAAATAATGAATAATATGAATAAATAATAAATAAATAGAATAGAATAGCTGTTCCAGTGTGACATGCGAACAAGTGTGGCACAGTTTTTGTCAACCACATTTCTTCAGCTAATTTTGAAAAATGTTTGGTTTAGAAATTGTTGTAGACTAAGACAATGAAAAAGTAATAAATAATACAAACATACTTTTATAACTATTTTTTAAATTTAAGTAATACTTGTAAAACGAATTTAAAAAAAAAAAAACTTGCATTTCTATGTCTGTTGATATCCCTGTACCATGTAGAAAACAAGGTTTAAGTTTTTGCATGTTCATTCTTCACCCAGAGATGCATGTGGAAAATTTGTAAACAACGTATTGGATACTGTGTCAGAGTCTTGTCATCGGTGATCAAAATGCAATTGAATTTAAGAATTGTCAAATTCATCTTTTTAAAATATTATACTTGTTTTATATTACTTTTGATTTACAAAATGCCACTCACATATCTCTGTTGTATTTGTATTTTTTTTTACAGGTTCAAGAATTTGTTAGACGTTTAAGCACACTACCACACACAACAAATTTATCTTTTTATTTAATATCTTTTAAAATTGTTTATGTGTTCTCTAAGAATGAAGGGATTTCCAGGCATAAAATTTTTAGATCTTAAATTTTTAAAATATGAATTTAGCTGTAACATTTTCAAATATAACTCTTAATTTTAAATTTTAAACTTGATTTTTTTTCTTTGACACCCCTGTAAGATAAAGGTTGTGTGTTAGGGCCCAACGCACATCCACGTCTTGCGGAGGGGGGAAAATTGTAATGATTTAACTTTTAATTCAATAATTACCCTAAATAATAAATTAACTTTCTATTCTATCTCATTCCCTAATACAAAAGTAAAGAGTTCATTCTTATTTCCTGATCCCCTTCCAAAAGTATCCTATAATTTATTACATCACGCGCTCTTGAAAAGGATTAATTCTGCTTAAACTAATTATAAATCTATCAAAAACAATCCCTTTTTAATTCCCTATCTACTATATTTCCCTGGAATCCCCTTATTCATATCACGTGCTTATGACGTTTGATGGGAATTTTCCCTAGTATATAAGTTCTCTCCTTCATACTGCGCTTGCTCTTTTTCATACAATTGTTCTGTTCTTACCAAAATGATGTAACAAAATACTACGTAATGAAAATGGTCTCTCTCTCACAGCTTTAAATAAAAGTAAAAAGTCACTAAGCCTCGACTGTTATTGATAGTATGTTACTTTACATTTATGTTACTTTACATTTAGTCGACAGGATTAATGTTTACATATATATATGTGTGTGTGTGTGTGTGTAACATTAATGCAAATGAGGCGTAGCATTTGGATATTTTTTTCAAATAATAGAAGGTAATAAAACTTATAGTTATATTTACGATAAGAGCATATTGTTCTTGAAATTTTATTATGAATAGAATAAAGTATAATAATTATAAAATTGAGTAATTTTGAATGTGTGTTACGTCTTAAATTTTTGATTTTAATTTTTAAAAATTGTTCCCCAATTTTGCTCTTTAATTTTTTTTTCTTGCCTTAACACACTATTTCTATCTAACAGAGGGCATTGCTCTCAACCTCCAAAATAATATCACTTTTCCCTAGGGAATGGATTATTCTCATGTAAGCTCTTTCAATCTTTATTTCATCTACTTATCCTATGATTTGTACTTTTTTTGCCATGCTATTCGTATTTTATTTCATGTCAAGAGTTAAAAAAAAATTTTCTTTCGTCTACTTGCCTTATAGCCATTATCCAGAAACATCTGCCGTACAGTTGAGCTACTCACGTAAAACCCAAATGGCAATAAATTCCTTTGAAGGCCTTATCTTGTTTTCCTTGGATTAATTATACTATTTCTTACTAACATTTTATCCAGTTTGAGGTGGTTCACACTCAGTCTAGGCAGATAAAATTGATTTGAAGTAATTTCAACCACATCTACCAAAAAAAAAAAAAAAAAGCTAAACGCAATTATTTTACACGGTGTATATATATATATATATATATGGGGGGGTTATATTTTCTGTTATAACCTATGGACCTTCTAGTCATTCAAACATTCTCTAAGCTAATTTCTTCCTTGAAATTTAAGTAGATTTCCATCATTTTTGTAGGTATATATAAAATAATCTTTTGATGAATGCGTATATTAACTTTTTCAGACACAGATATATGATTGAGAGGAAACTTTAATAACTATCCCAACAATCAACAACATTTTAAAAGCAATTTGAATTTAAAATCTATGTCAACAGTGTTCTTTTCTCTATATTTTGAAGCTTTGAAATTACAAATCACTTAAAAAATTAAATGTAATTTTCTAGAAATGAATGAAAATTCTAAAATGTATCAACATGTAACCTGAGTTGTTATGTATATTTTATTGGTGATGTCAAGTGAATATTTATATTTTATTGGTTGAAAGTGAGAAGTTTTGTTTGAATAACTAAAGTTGATTCAGAATTATTTGTAATCTAAAATCACACAAGATGAATTCAAAAGCAAAGCTGTTTCATTTGTGACTATTCTCGTATAATTAAATTAACTTTGAACTTAATACGTAAACCAAAATTACACATGAACTGATTTAAGCCTAAATTATTGTACATCACGTTAAATCCGTATGAAAGACATAATGCTGATTGTCGATAATTCTCTTTATAAAACAATATAAAAGAACGACGAAACCAGTCTCTCCTTCAGATTGCATGCAAATTGCATGAAACCCAATGAAGTGCAATTAATTTATTTGAATATTTGTGTAAAAACTTTGGAAAATGAATGTAGGCTTGCTAAACGAAAAAAAAATTGACACAACATAAAATCGTATATCTTAAAGTAATTTCCTAAAATTCAGTTATAACACAAAATTTCACCATTAAATTTAAATAAACACCATTAATACTGTTTTATTCTCCCTGAAGTTTAACGAAATATGCTACAGAAAGAATGGAATATCATTTATTTATTTCAGCATTCAATTTATATATCATTTATACATTCCCTTATGTTATCCATAAATATATTTCATTCATTGGAGACAATATTTACTAGAAGATGGAATAAATCTTTATTTGAATTTATAAGACGATACTACATTTTATTTAACATTTACAGAAAAGTAAATGAATATTTCTTCTCAATTTGAGAATGCAAACTATTTGTCAATTGTTTCTTCAACAAAGTGCTTAAATATCATTTCAGGTTATAATGAAATCTCAGACCGTATAACTAAATAAAACCTATTTCATAAAACCGTAACGTAGAGTCTTTGATACGGAAAAATATTTTATTGAAACATTTCAAAAGTTATTTAAAAGACTAGGCGTGAAAATGCCACAGAGTACATATGGATATTGAAATTTTATCCTAAAGAACGTCAGAAACAATTCAGATGTAGGTGAAATTTTTCTACCTCGAGCAATACTTCAAACTAAAATACAGAGCATTTTCAAAGAAAATGGAACGTAGAAAATTGCGACTCATGGGAGAAGCAAAGAAGGGAAAGATTTTAACACCGATGGATATTTCTCTTGAAAAATAAGAGCATTACATGAATCTTATCATAAGATAAAGTATGGGTAAATAAGCATGCATTTTCTACAAGTACGAATAATTTCATAATGAACAATAGAATGTAAATTTGCATTTTTCTCGAAAATTTATAGAATTAAAATTAAAACTTAAAGAACGGTATTTATTGCGCTTTAGGAAACAAAATAGTTAAAATGAAATCAATTTATTTTCTTTTGTTATGTGTTACCATCCTTTAGTAACAATGTCTCATATTAAAAGTAGAAAAAAACAATATTGGTTTGTTAAGTTAAAATTGTGTGGTACATGTTATTCTTGAGAATACGTTTTTAAAAATGTTTAATAAGTTTATTGTATATTTTTCCTCAATAAATAAAACATCGAACGAGGCATACCTGATATGTTTGATGCAAGAAATGCGGTATACGAAACGAAGCAAAATCCAATACGTATATTTAAAGAATAGAAAACAATTTAAAAGAAAAAAAGAGTAGCCAAAGATCTACAGATTCTATGATTTTGCAGCCATCCATAGAACTCAACATGTTATAGGTATCAAACTAAAGGCAAGGGTTTATGGCCCTATTAGAATTACCACTATCAAACTCATTGACTGGTACGAAGTAAGAAAGGTTAGGAGCCATGATGGACCCAACAAAACTTCATTTGCTACAGACCATATGAAAGCACAGTCAACCAGTTTGAAATAAAGAGTTGCTTAAAGTTTTGGATACTGTTCTTTCTTATCTTTGTTTATAACTACTAGACTAGTATCACCTAAGCACTAAGGTAGTGGAGAATGAGAATAGAGACACACAATTTACTTGGGAGAGTTGGCCGATGCCTCTCAGACGGAAGAATTGGCCTACGGAATGCTTCGGTTGGTAAATTGCTTAATGTGGAAAAATGCGGCACATAGCTGCAGTGGTGTAAACTGAAGCTGTGAAGAGAATACCCTTCGGAAATGGCTGGAAGGCCTCTTATAATTATACCAAAATATTATCTTTATTGTAAATACTATAAATAGGTTTGTCATAGTTTATGTATTTTTAAAAAATTGCTGTTTCAATCGCATCTTTGAGTCGGTTTTCACCTGCATGTCACACACACAGACGCGCACACACACACACACACACACATATATATATATATATATATATATATATATAATGGGTTGCTGTCTGTAGAAAATGCAACACCATGAAAGAATCATCAGAATCAAATGAAATTTAATGCAGAAACGACTTGTACTGATACAAATAAATGATGAAATTTTCAAAACAAAAGAAACAAATTAAGCGTCCGAAATCAGTATTTGGTGCAGCCACCATGCGCTGCAATAAGTGCTGCTATACGACGTGGCATGGAGTCAAACAGATGTTGAATATCTGCTTGAGGAAGAGAATTCCATATCGCTTGTATGCGCAACCAAAGTTCGTCTTTGGAAACTGCAGGACGCGGATCACGAGCGAGACGCCGACCAACCATATCCCACACGTGCTCAATAGGCGACATATCCGGTGAATAAGCAGGCCAAGGAAGAAGTTGCATGCGTTGTGCTGAACAGAAGTCTCGAACAGTCCGCGCAACATGTGGGCGTGCATTATCCTGCTGAAAGATAGCTCCAGGGATGCCTTGAAGGAAAGGAACGACTTCGGGCTGTAGCACTTCACGGACGTACCTGTTGCTATTGAGATTACCCTCAATTCGTATCAAATTGGATCGTCCATGATACGAAATCGCACCCCAGACCATAACTCCGGGTGTTCGACCACTATGTCGTTCAATAATACACTCAGGAAGGCAGCGTTGACCGGCATAACGTCTAACACGAACACGGCCATCATGGGTCCACAAATTGAAGCGTGATTCATCTGAAAAGACTACTTGGTGCCAATCAGCTCGCCTGTCTCTGTGCTCAAGAGCCCACTGCCGACGCAGCCGTCGATGATTCGCCGTGAGGGGAATCCTGTATAAAGTCACCCTTGCACGCAATCCACGGCGCAGCAGACGACGACGAATTGACGAAGCCGACAATTGTACACCTGTAGCAGTAGACCAACGTGCTGCCAGCTGCCTGGAGGAAGCTGTGCGATCATTCACCGCCATGCGGAGCAGGTGTCGATCATCGCGCTCTGACGTCACCTTCTGTCGTCCAGTGCCTGTTTTTCGAGTTGTTCGGTGCTCGTCGGTCCACTGCTTCCAAACTCGCATCACTGTGGAACTGCTCCGCTGCATACGAGCTGCTATTGCGCGATAGGAAAATCCTCCTTCTCGAAGGCCGATTATCCTCCCTCGTTCAAACTCCGTAAGTTGCTTGAATTTCTTATTCTTCCGTCGTGGAGGCATACTCAGGTCTCACTAAACGTTTGCCACTAACAAATAATCATAGACTTTTTTCAACGTCCCGCTACAGCACTTTATTTATACGCTTTCAGCATCAATTCAGAGGGCGCTGCGCGCGGCGCGCACGCGCGATGGCTCTGAAACTTTATTAATTTGCATAATATCCTATAATTGACATTTGCTGCGAATTTCATTTGATTCTGATGATTCCTTCATGGTGTTGCATTTTCTACAAACAGCAGTTTATATATATATAAAGAGAGAGAACAGTTTTACAATAATTTAGAAGAATCTTATTTAATTTAATTTAATACTTTATATTTTGAGGTACTTTCGAAATTACTAATATTCACAATGTAAAAGGCCTTCAGCTGTAGCTCCAGTGTCATGAGAGATCTTCTCATATAATGCGCTCATCTCGCAGAACGTTGCCAGGTGTTTCAGAGCATCGTATCAGATTATCCTGACCAGAAATTATCCACACTGTTACTATAGTTAAAACTCTAGTGTATGAAAACCAAAAAAAGAAAAAAAAAACACGAATTAGTACACAAAAGGTTCACTGAAAGTTCACATTATTATCCTATCTTTTCGATTAATGTTCAGCACAAAGTTTCATCCGGTCATCTGATGACGTTTGCACAAGCTCTAAAGTTTTTTCTTGGCTAGCCTTAAGCCGCTAAAATGCAATATTGTTTTAGGAATAGCTGTGTTCGGTGTTTGTACAAATGTATAATAATTGTTTTAATTTAAAACACTATTATAATTTGAAGAATAATGTGCGATGAGTTGTTCAAAAAAAAATTGGTTTCTTATCTGGCATAACCTTCTTTACATCACCTTTCAATGCATTTCCGAAGAAAGGTTCATTGATTTCCATTGAAAGAGAGTAGACACAAATTTTTTCCAGTGATTCAAGAGTAGTATCTTAACTTGGTGACAAGTATTCATCCTAACTATTCTTCGATTTGACTTTGTTCCGAGTTTTTCCGCTAATTTCCTCAGTCCGTCATTGCAGATTAATGTGTCGATAGAAATGAGACTGTGTGAGTTTTCTTTCATCTCCGAAACATTGTTTAAATAATAAGTGAAGTTTTAAATCATCGATGTCTTCACCAAAATACCATGGCAATGCGAGTTCCATCATGCACGATGAAACACGCAAGAACAAAATTTTTCCTTCTGTCTATCACGTCACGATTTTCATAGCTGAGGGGCGAATGAAAGGGCAAACGACTATTTACCACTTTAGCGAACTTGGGTCGTTAAGGGGTTACCCGTCAAGTTTGTTAAACTCGTAACGTTATATACAAAGGTCGGCAGGGGTCAAAGTACACAGCTGATAGTTTCTTAGTCACTGCAACGATATTTCGACTGAGTTTCCAGCGTTTGTAATAGAGATCGAAATAATGAAAGTTTTCGCAATAATTTCCTTCCCAAAATTTGAAGTTAAAAATATATTTCCCAATTATACAGAAAGTATGTTTGGGATATATTTTACATTTGAAACATGTGTTTTAGATCCTAATTCCAAACGAGCTTGCACTTCAATACCAGACAAATTTTTACACTTCTATCGCGATCCATAGGCGTGACCTTAACCGTTATATCAAACCCATTACTTATGTTTTTATCCAGGGTTTCTTTCCTGAAGAGTAAATTGTCTTTAAAATATCATTTCCATCCGTTGTAGGCAGTTTTCAGCGAGATTGTATAATTTCCGCAAATATAGTATTCCTTAGAGGATACTTATGTCTATTTATGTTATCTCTCACATAAGATGGAAAATATTTTTCCTATCGGAAAATTGGATAATTTCTGTATGTTTTCTTAAGAATTAAAAGTGGCTTTTCGTTTAATGATATACCCTTATTTACGAAATACACGCCGATGTTTCTTTAGCTAATTCTCTAACTTCTTCCAAATATTCGATATTTTTGCTGTAATATAAGTCACAGTTCATTCGCATAACGTTTGGAAAAGTTTGTCCAAAATTATAAATTTTCAGAGTTCTAAAATCCTTAACTTTTTGCAATGTTCAATAATGATTGAACTTCGCTGATAGTCTAGACACAAACTGAGTATGTTCTTCGTTACCTGCGCATCGTATACTTCTAAAAATAACGAAACATTCGAAAGTGGCTGAGTTCATATTCTTTCTTTCTAACAGGTCAATTCAAAAGTCCCCGGCCAACCATAGTAAAACACATTTTTTTGGCAAAATTAGTTTTTTTTTATTCAACATAATTCCCTTCAAGGATGATACACTGATTATAGCGACCCTCCAACTTTTCGATACCATTTTTGTAGTACGATTTGTCCTTTGCTTCAAAATAGGCCTCAGTTTCGGCGATCACCTCTTCATTCGATGAAACTTTCTTCCCAGCGAGCATTCTTTTGAGATCTGAGAACAGGAAATAGTCCCTGGGGGCCAGATCTGGAGAATACGGTGGATGAGGAAGCAATTCAAAGCCCAATTCATGGATTTTTGCCATCGTTTTCACTGATTTGCCACGCCATAACGTGCATTGTCTTGGTGAAGCAGCACTTTCTTTTTCTTCAAATGCGGCCGTTTTTAGGCGATTTCGTCCTTCAAACGGTCCAATAACGCTATGTAATCGCTGTTGATGGTCCTTCCTTTTTCAAGGTAGTCAATGAAAATTATTCCATGCGCGTCCCAAAATACAGACGCCATAACCTTGCCTGTCGACTGTTGCGTTTTCCCACGCTTTGGAGCGGGTTCATCGTGTGCAGTCCTCTCGGATGACTGTCGATTGGACTTCGGAGTGAAACGATGCAGCCATGTTTCATCCATTGTCACATATCGACGCAAAAACTCGGGTTTATTACGCTTGATCATCTTCAAACACTGCTCCAAATCATCAACTCGTCGTTGTTTTTGGTCAAAAGTGAGCTCGCTCGGCACCCTCTTTGCACAGAGCTTTCTCATACCCAAATATTCGTGAATATGATGTACACGTTCAGTTG
>BMAW01083466.1:0-14354 GCA_019974015.1 Nephila pilipes
GAGTTTCTGAATAAGAATATTATCTGATTCGATGTCAAACCGTGACATCTGGCGTCCGCGACAGGACTCGGTTGCTTTTTAAGAGTAAGTACGAAACACTTCAGCATTTATTTCATTATGGAAACTGTTTTGAAAGATAGGAAGCAGCTGAGAAGACTGTTTACTATAGCATGCAATTCCTTTGACAAGGCAGAAAATCAACTGAGTTGTGTTGATAAAATCAATAAATTAAAGCTAATTGAGGAGAAAGCTTTATTAATGATGGCATGTGAAGAAAAATTTAAACAGTTGTTGTATTCCGAGAACACTTCCGATACTGAAATAGAGAGAGAAGTAGATGAGTCGGAAACTTACATTGATCGCTGGAGATCTTTAAAACAAAAGTTAGAATCATTTGTGATTGAACAGTTATCCTCTAAAAATGAAAGTTTTAATATTGTTACGAATACCTTATTAAATTATCCAAAAATAAAATTACCTACTTTTGACGGTAATGTACGCAATTGGTTATATTTTCGGGGACAGTTTCAAAAAATTGATGAGGACATTAATATCGATTCTCACGATAAATTTTCATATCTATCTCAAGCAATGGAACGAGGTAGTCCTGCCGAAGAATTAATTAAGAGTTTTCCTCCAGGTGGTAATAGCTATGAAAAAGCTTTAAAACAATTAAAATTGCGTTTTGGCAGAGAAGAATTATTAATTCAAGTATACGTTAGAGATTTACTAGCATTAGTTCTTCAAAAACAGAACTGTTCAAAAAATTCATTAAGAAAGTTGTTTGATCAACTCGAGAGTAAACTACGTTCACTTGAACTATTAGGAGTTACTAGGGAGAAATATGCTGCTATGCTATTTCCTCTAGTTGAGTCATCGCTACCCGAAGAAACTTTGATTGCTTGGGAGCGTTATAGATCAGCTCATCGTAGAGTTCGTGAAACGAACACGAATGAATCCGACCAGAAATCAACTAAAATAGAAAAAAGTGATTTAGAATTTATTTTAGAATTTTTACAAGATGAGGTTGAATCAGAAGAACGCATTCTTCTTGCTTCTAAAAGTTTCAACGCTTCTAAACCGAAAGCGGAAGTGAAATATAATAAATTTTCTGGTGATAAAAAAATGAGTGAAAATAAGACTAGGAATGTAAAGTTTTATGAGGCACCTAGTGCAACTGATCTTTTGACTTCGTCGCAAGTGACAAAACAGTGCATATTTTGTTCTAATGTACACTATTCGGGAGATTGTTTTAAAGTAAGAAAAATGCCTTTGAAGCAAAGAGAGGCAATTGTTCAACAATCTCATAATTGTTTTTTATGCTTAAAAACTGGACATTCTGTCAGAGATTGTAATGTCAGAGCTAGTTGTTTGTGTTGTGGCAAAAAACACCACATTCTTCTGTGTAGAAAAATGAATCCGATATCTGAGTCTAAAGACAAAGAATCGCCTGAAGTTGATAAGAGAACTGATAGTAGTTCTGAAATGGATCAAGCTCTTTCCAACTTGTCTACCAATCCAAACGTAGTCTTGCAGACATTCAAAGTTGTAATTAGAGGCAACGGGAAAAAACGTGCAGCAAGAGCTATTATCGATACTGGTTCACAGCGGTCATATTTACTACGAGCTACAGCTGAAGAAATGAGCTATGAGCCTAACAGCTGTGAATATTTGCAGCACTCCCTATTTGGTGGCAAGCATACTGGGGTATGTAAACATGATGTATATACTTTGTATTTATCGAGTGTACATGAGAATTATAATTGTAATTTTAAAGTTCTTAGTCAACAAATTATTTGTAAAACTGTGCCACCTACTGTGAATGAGTTTTGCGTGAAAGAGTTAGCTGCTAATAATGTGAATATTGTGGATAATAGTGAAGATCCTATTGAAATCCTTATCGGAGCTGATGTAGCTGGGAAGCTCATGACAGGAGGTTATCGTGAAATGTCTTGTGGACTCGTAGCGATTGAAACAAAACTTGGGTGGTCTGTTATGGGACGAATAACTGATACTGCGAAAAGTGAATGTTCATCTTTATTTGTTAAGTCCATGTTATCTACAGCAGAGACAATAACAGATTTATGGTCCTTGGATACTCTTGGCATAACTGACCCATCTGTGAAGAAAAGCCAGATCGAGTTACAAGAAGCTGCTCGACTGCATTTTCTAAATACAGTTCATTTGGTAGATGATCGTTTTGAAGTAGATTTGCCTTGGTTGGAAGATCATCCACCACTCCCAGATTATTTTGATTTAGCAAAGGGAAGACTGAACAAGAATGTTAAACGTCTTAAAACCGAGTCTAATTATGAAGGTTATGAAAATGTTTTTAGGGAATGGCTTGAGGAGGGAGTAATTGAGGAAGTTGCCAAAAATGATCAGGCTTCAGTACATTATTTGCCTCATAGAGAAGTTATCAAGGAGAATAGTACTACAAAAATCCGGCCTGTCTTTGACGCTTCAGCCAAGGCAAAGGGATTTCCTAGTCTAAATGATTGTCTAGAGAAGGGGCCGAATCTAATAGAGCAGATTCCGAGTATTTTAACTCGATTTCGAAAAGAGAAGATCGGTGTTATTGCTGACATCCGAAAAGCCTTTCTACAAATAGGTGTTTCACCCACGGATAGAGATTACTTGAGGTTTTTGTGGATTGGTAATGATGGTCAGCTGAAAGAGTACAGACATTGCCGTGTCGTTTTTGGTGTATCGAGTAGCCCTTTTCTTCTAAATTCTACAATTCAGCTTCATTTACAAACTGTTTTGGAAGAAATAGGAACTGGAAAATCTTCGTATCCTAAAGATGTCATTCAAAAACTTGCGCATAGTTTTTATGTCGACAATTGTGTTAGTTGCGTAAAAAATGAAAAAGAACTACATCGTTTTATTAACGTTTCGACTGACGTAATGGCCGAGAAAAAATTCGAGCTTAGAGGGTGGGAGTTCAGTGATGTCAATGCTGATACTTCTGCCGATACAAATGTTCTCGGCCTAGTATGGAATAAAAAATCTGACACTCTACGAATTAATACTGCAAGTGTAAAAGAATTATGCTTTGAAAAAGTAACTAAGCGATCAATCTTATCTACAGCTCATAGATTGTTCGATCCTCTTGGTATATGTTGTCCTGTCATCCTAATTCCTAAATTATTGCTTCAAGAAACGTGGAAGCAGAAAATAACATGGGATGAAGAAGTTGATAAAACTACAAAAAATACATTTTTAAAATGGCTAAAAGATATTAACTGTTTAGAGAAAATCCGTTTTCCAAGATATTTTGGTTCAGAGATTGCAAGTGGAGATATTTCAGTACATATTTTCTGTGATGCTAGTAAGCATGCTTATGCTGTCGCTGCTTTCATCCGAATACAGACTTGTGATTCAGTTAAAGTACAACTTATACAAGCCAGGAGTAGAGTTGCACCAACAGGAAAGGAAGGGATTACTATCTCTAGACTTGAGTTACTTGCAGCTACTATCTCAGCAAGACTTTCAACTTCTATTTTGTCAGAGATACAGAGTGAAGAAGTTTACTTCTGGACTGATTCTTCGACTGTCTTGACATGGATTATGAGAGAAGAAGCCTGGAATGTTTTTGTACAGAATAGAGTGAAGGAAATTAGAGCGTTAACAAATAAAAGTTCTTGGAGACATATCCCTGGTTCCATGAATCCTGCTGATCTCCCGAGTAGAGGTTGTTCAGCTCAAACTTTATTGAAATCTAACTGGTGGCTAGGACCAAGTTGGCTTTACTTGCCTAAAGAGGATTGGCCAAGAGGAAATCTAAGCTTAAATGAAAACGAGATTGTTCGAGAAAAGAAAAAGACCATAGTTTCATCTGTGACAAGAAGTTTGATTTCTACAAGTTTTGTTCCTAAGGAAGACTGGTATTACAAATATTTTTCGAAATACCAGAAAATAGTTCATCTAATTGGATGGATTCTAAGGTTTACCTTTAATTGTCGAGCTGAAAAAATTAAGAAAAGACATGGAGACCTTGATTTTGATGAAATTTTTGAAGCCGAGAAATTATTAATCAAAATGGTTCAAGAGGATTGCTTTGTAGACGAGAGAGATAATAAATTAAAAACTTTAGGAGTATTTAAGGATCAGAGAGGAATCCTCAGACTGAAAACGAAACTTACCTTTCGACAGGATTCAGAAGAGTTTAAAACTCCAGCTATTCTTCCGTCCGATCATGAGGTGGTCAAGAGATTAATACGATATTATCACGAGAAAAATGCACACGCTGGTACCCAAATTTTAATAAATATTCTTCGAGAGAGATTTTGGGTTCTTAATGCTCGAAAAACGGTGAGATCTCTGATTAATAAGTGCACCGTATGTAGAAGATTTTCTGCAAAAAGCGTGCAAGTTTGCACAGCAACCCCTCCAAACGACAGACTCCGAGAAGCGGCTGTGTTTGAAATTTGTGGCATTGATTTTGCTGGTCCAGTGATCTTAAAAGGTAACACCAAATCCTGGATTTGCTTATTCACCTGCGCCGTATACAGGGCAGTGCATCTAGAATTGGTTGAGTCCATGTCTACTGAGAGTTTTTTACTAGCCCTTAGAAGATTTATATCCCGCAGAGGAAGAAGTAAAATAATTTACTGTGACAACGGAACAAACTTTGTAGGAGCTTCAAATGCGCTACGAGATCTAAATTGGAAGCAGATCATTGATGATACATCTATATCACCAATTCAATGGAAGTTCAATCCACCAACTGCCTCATGGTGGGGAGGTTGGTGGGAGAGATTAATAGGTATTCTCAAGAGTTTACTGAGACGAGTACTAGGAAGAGCTTCTTTAACTTCCGAAGAAATGATCACCATTCTCTGCGACTATGAAGCAGTGATCAACTCCCGTCCATTGACCTATGTTACTGAAAATGATGTTACTTTGATGCCTTTAAGTCCATCTTTATTTCTTCAAGACATTCAAACAAGTGGTGTTCCTGATCTTGATGAAATTGGACACAGAAGTCTGAATAAACGAGTCAAATACAGAGAAAACTTACAAAAGGATCTGCGGAAAAGATTTAGATCCGAATATCTAGGAGCACTTATTCAAAAATCGGATAAGACAAGATCAGTGAAAGTTAATATGGGTGATATTGTATTGATAGGAAGTGACAACACCAAGCGACTGAATTGGCCACTGGGAAAAATAATAGAGATTATTCCAGGTCAAGATGGAGTAACAAGACTTGTGAGACTTAAAACGGCAAATGGAGAATTACTAAGACCGACTCAGAGACTGTATCCACTAGAAGTCTCTAATGATGATCTTATTGTTGAGAACTTTTCAACTAAGAAGTTGGGAACATGTAAAGAGTCTGGCTCTAACGATGTGTGTGATGTAAGCTTTGAGCCACAGTTTCAAAAGACTAGAACCGGTCGTACGGTCAAAATACCTAAAAGACTGGACTTGTGAACAATTTTTATTTTGTTAATTTCATATTTCTTTCTTGCAACTATGTGTAAGTTAAAGTTTTAATGTAAAATGTTAACTTAGGTGGGAGGATGTCGCGTTGATTCTCTATATCTATTAATATTGTCTATGTTTCAGCTTTTGTTTTGTTCCGAATGGCAACGGTGTTAAAATATGTATATGTAGTTTTTGGAATTCATAAAAAGAAAAGGTTGTGTTTACTTCTGAGAATGGCTTTGAGTTTTTATTTACGCCATAAATAAATGCCCTTTCATCCAAGAAATCCAAAGCAGAGTCTTTAATGAGAGTTTCTGAATAAGAATATTATCTGATTCGATGTCAAACCGTGACACACCAAGTGAAATTCAGAAAAACGTTGTAAAATATTTACCTTGCGTCATCTCCCATACCTAAAACGGCAGTCTTGAGGAAGTCGGACCGCGAATTAGCTCCCTACTCTCCGGTCGTGAAGTTTGACCGGTAAAGTGTAGTACATTTTGAAATGCGTCAGCCCTATCATCTCAAACGATGTTACTGTGGAAGTCGGACAGTGAATGGATTAAATTCATGTGACGTCACGATCACATGATAACTTGACCATGTGATATTCGCCTATGCAAACAAGTCTATTATTCGTTCGTTTTGCACTGCGTTTATGAAATGTTTTATGCTTCATAAGATAAAGTAACTTACATTTTACTAAATATACTAATTTTTAATTGAATGATAAATTATCACAAAACTTTGTTTTATATATTTTTCACCTAAATAAATGCAAAAATCGAAATTTTGGATTGCTGCAGTATAAAGGTATTGAATCATTCTTCTATCAAAGAGCTTAAATAATGGCAGCAAATTTATTTGATTTACTTGCAGACATTTTGTTATAATTATGAAAACATCAGAATTAAACTGTCCTTTTGTAGTATTTAAAAAAATGTTTTTACTGATCTTTAAAATTTAAGGTACTTTTCCATTTCGCCCGCTCAAGCGATAAAGTCGCGAAAAATGAAACAACCGACGCCAAACGGAATATGTGTATTCTGTGTGTTGTCACCAATGAAGTCTACTTGGCGAGATTTGCGCCGGCGAAATGGATAAGTACCATAACAATATTTGTAAATGAAATCATTTGAAATATAAAATAAGCTTTATCAAAATAAAAAGGTGAAAATAACTCATTAGCTATTAACAATCCGAAAATGTATCTTTTTACAGCAGAAAATAATTTCAAGCTTACATCGGAAGTATACACGCAAACGTCGGAAGCAAATTTAAATAGGCTTAGCTTACCGAACGATATTTTAACTATTAAAAGAGAATAAAACTATTGATACATAAAATTATTCTCATATTATTACCTGCTTTTAA
This sequence comes from Nephila pilipes, assembly GCA_019974015.1. Lineage (NCBI taxonomy): Eukaryota > Metazoa > Arthropoda > Arachnida > Araneae > Nephilidae > Nephila > Nephila pilipes. The sequence goes on from BMAW01083466.1 coordinate 6,808, forward strand.
CTGAATAATGTAAGAAATATGATATTACGTACATGAATTGAAATAAAGTGTGGATATATAAAATATATGTACAACTTACATATAAGGAAATCCTATGTAAGCACATACCACACCAGTTTATTTATGATATATATCACGTGATTCTGTAAATTTAGTCCATTAGACTCTCCAGCCGTGAAGGTGGACCTGTGAGGCTAAGCACAATTTGAGATGCGCCAGCCGCATATTCACGAACGAAAGAAATTTGCTTTTTTAATGGGGATTTTCGTTTTTAATACCTTTAGGAAGAATGCAGAGGTTCTTAAGAAACGTAGGTTTAATAATCCAGAAGGAATTGCAATATTTTATATTTATATACTTTTGTGTTTACGGCTCCATTTATTAGCAACCAGAGAGGCTTTATTTCGTTAATATGTAAATTCATTACACTTTCAGCTAATCACTTCAAAATTTTACAGCAAACGTTTTTTTCTTTTTAACCTAATGTATAAAGGTGATTTGTACTGTTATTTTGCCGTTCTATCTATAGACAAAAATGAAAAAAAAAATTGTTAATTTTTTTTTAATGTTATATTTTATTGTTTTTTATTTTGAACAAAACTGCTAACGGACGAACGTGTTATGGAAATCATTTTAACATTAAAATGATACGTCAAATTGAAAGTAATTTTATTTTAATTCCATTTAAATATTTTTGCAGTCGAGATTCATATAATTTTTAAATTTTATCATAATATAAAATGGTTACTCTAATTTCTATTGTGTGTACAGTGTTCCTTCTCAATACTATTTAGATGTAATTCAAATATTATTTTTTTAAATTTCGGCTTCCTGTGATAGTATAACTATTTTTCTATATTTTCAGAATTATTTTTATTGTGAGAATATTATTCATATAATCCTGGTATTTAATCATGATTCATTATCATAACGTTTAACTAACTTTAATGTTTGATCTCTATTGTTAATTAGAAAAAGCTAAAATTTATAAGTACTATTTTAAAGTTATCCTGTAAGGCATTTCAAGTATTCAACCTCATTTTATAATCTAAGAAAATATATTGAGTTAAAAAATAATTCTTGATAGTTAAAATATTCCAATAAATTGACCTGCAAATAATTGCTTTGCAACTATTTATTCCCTTTTTTCGAGGTGGCCACGGTAGCTTAGTCATCATGATTTTGTGATTCGTGACCTGCGGTTTTCGTTCAGTCGCGGTTCTATCCTTGACCCGCCGTGTAGCCGAGGCTGATGCACATTGAATCTGTCGGGGCCCAAAGTCCTCCTATGGCGTGGTGGGAAAGTTAGGAGAGGGGAGTGCCAGCTCAGGTGTCGTCCTCGTCACTTGACTGAGGTTCAAATTCACGAGGTCCGTCGCCAATAGCCTTAGTGTTGCTTCTAGTGCGACGTTAAAAAAACTAAACTAAGAACTCACCTTTTTAGAGAGATAAGTTTCTTTATTGTAGTAGTTTTAGATTATGATTTATTGATACTGTTTTTCTTTCAAATTAATTATAATAAATTTAAGCTCTTATATTTTATCCAGATGATTAGCCACCCAAGGGGCTATAGTTTTAGTTGGATCACTTTTGACGCACCAGATCACTTTTCAAGTTTTTTATCGTTTGCTTTAATTTTAATTACAGGTAGCTGATATAATATTAAATTTAAAAATTTATAGTTTGCTATAATATTAATTGCATTTAGCTTAAATATATTCTATTTAATGATATATCGTTTCCTACAATTTTAAAATTGGAAAAGTTTACTATTGTCCATTTCTCGATATTTCATCGTTTACTTTAATTCCCATATTTAATTGAGTAATGTGATAATAATTGTATTAAAAACACTTCCCTTAGGTGGTTAATTCTGTTCTTTGCAAAAATTTGCATTAAACTTTTTCTCACAAATTTTTAAATTTATTGCAGACTAATATTAAAGTAAGTGAAGTGAAATATTAAATTTCTAAAAAAAATAGAAAATAACCGAATTTTGTGTTGTATATACAATAAAAAACATCTTTTCTCCTTTAGGATTCATAAGGTACGCTTATTTGGGAGTTCATTAAGTATAAATATTTCTAGGAAAATAATTAACTAAATATTGTATATATAAATATATAAGAATTATAAATAAAGCATAGGATATTTACATTAAACTGAATAGATTAAAGAAATTTTATTTGCAAGCAGTATTTCCTTTGAATTTTATAAAGAGTAATTTAACATACAATAATTATAATTCAAAGGGGTTATTCTTTTTATTTTTTATGTATGATTTAAAAGTTTTAAAATTATGTATTTCATTTTTTGCTGATAGATTTTTTTCTTTTTATATGTTTTATTTTAATAATTTTTTGTCTCTCTCTCTCCCCCCCCCCCCCATTTTACTATTTCTTTAAAGTCATTAAAGTTTTGCTGCAATAGTACTGTTTCACTCATAAAAGGACATTGCTATATTTTTGGTTCTAACTAGAGCGGAAAATCTTGTTCTGTTAACGTTAGATTGATGTTTCGTTGTTGCTAGGTGATTAGTCTCTCGAAGATTCTTAATATTTTAAATCTGAGATTAATTTTTGAGTTGTTATTCTTCTGTTCAAATTGGTTAAATTTTGGTATGTCTTTTTGTCTATATATTTTTACTTGGTTTCTTCAATTGCTATTCGTTCTTTTTGCATACTTTTTTGTTTGAATTTCTGAAATTTTTACATTTGCTTATAACATTTTTCTGTTTGGAATGTTCGGCCTGTAAAACATGTTTAACCATCTAATCTGTCGTAAGCCCAATTTAGAAATTATAAATGTCATATTTCATTTTCTTTTTGACTTTCCTCTCCTGTATTTTCATTATTGTCCATGCCCCGCTCTGTACTTATTTATGATTTGGACTTTTATCTTCATACCATTTTTATTTGGCAGTTTTCAGGTATTTGATCTCTTTCTTAATTGTTTCCTTGTGCAGCTTTTCTTTTGTCTAAATACTTATAGTTAAAAAATTTCATATTTCTTTTACTTTTTGAATAATCTGAAAATTACATGTTTTCTTTGTAGTTAATTTTTAATTCTTGTTTTTGTAATATATTTAATTTTATTCAATTGTTTTGTTATATTAAGGAAATATTTTAATTATGTATATTATCGTGTAGATATTAAGGCATGTTAAATTGAATATGCAATAGATGTCCGAGTACCGTAGTTTATTAACAAACTTAGAACCTACTCGGAATGAGAATAAATAGCTTTATATATTACAATGGATTATTCCAGAGCGCTGCTCTGGAAACATAAAAAAAATATTTTGGAACGTTTTAGAAATTATAAAGAAAAAGAGAACAATTTTAGAAAATTTTTACTATAACTCTCTATTCTCGATGTTACCGTCACTGGGTTTATAAGCCCCGGGAACATTCGAGTCCAACGTCGTACCACGGCAATGTGTTTTTCTGTGTCTCTCTGTGTGCGTGTGTCTGTGTGTGTGTCTGTATGTGTGTAAGAGAGGAGAGAGATAATAGAAAAATTCAATTCATATGATAATTTAAAACAAATTAACTATATAATTTGAAACTATGTTGATTATTACCAAACGATATTATGAAATTTATACTTTGAAAACTTTTAACAATGAATGAAACCCGAGGGTAATATTCAAAATAATATAATATTTAAATTTAAGAAGAATTATTTGCAATTTTTTTCGGTTATAAGGGAAATATCGATTAATCTGTCTGCGTGCTTGAAATAAGTGAAAAATAAATGTTTTTTAAAGAATATTAGGAAATCTGAAAGACAAAATAAGTAACATGTTATTAACTTTAAGAAAAAAATTAAGAATCTGTTCATTCAACTATGTATATTTAATGAGCATTTATAAAAACCACTGTTTAGATTTAAAACAATATTAATAATTCCTAACACATGGAATGAAATTTATAATTCAAAATACAGTAAAACTTAAATAATGTACGCAAATTTATGGTAATATTTGAAACTGAATATTGTTGTAATACAAATACGATTTGATTTGTCTGCATGCTTAAAATAAATTAAAAACAAATGTTTTTAAAGAAAAATAATGAATACTGATTCCCGAAGACAAAATTATTAATGCATGTTATTAACTTTTAATTTATAAATAAGAACACTGAATTTATTCAGTTCTGTGTAACTTATGAATATTTATCAAAAAATATTTACTTCATTAGATTTGAATTGGAAGCTGACAATTCTGAAAATGATGATAAAATTTCTAATACGAAATATTCTTTGAGTAAATAACAGATATTTGTTAGGATGAAATAATGGATGAATTTAAAATGAAACATGCACTTGAAATATTTTAAATAATTTTTTTCCTATGTTAATGAATATATATTTTCCTCTGTCTGTGTATTTCAAGGAGAGTAATAATAAATTATTATGCAGAAATTAGATTAATAATGAATACTGAAGAGAAAATTAGCCACAAGGACAGTTGACTTTTAATTTAAGAATGTGCTCAAACAAACTGTTCATTTATACGTATCTGAACATTTATCAAAAAGAAATGCTTAATTATATTTGAAACTAAGTTGACATTTCTAAAATATGCTACAAAATTTACAATTCGAAATATTCTGTAGATAAATAGTAAATGGACTCGTGGAAAAATTGATCGATTGTAGAATCCAAAGAGGATTTTAAAATGAAATGCCTTTATATCCACTTTGCGTATTAATACATTTACGATTGCTCACTTTCATTGTTATTGCCTTCGTAATTTATAATGAATCAATATGAACACTAGAAAGGTCGGAAAATCTTGTAGTCATAAACTCTAAACTTGATATTCAAGGAAATATGAATTAGTATAATTTATCGTGTACACACAATACCACACACACACACACATATACATATATACTTCGTATGATCAATATTAAATATTATTACGTGAATTCAATGAATAAAAGGTAAACATTATCTGCCATTTTAATACGTTATTCTCGTATTTAATTGTGACCGTGGCAGCCTAGTGATCATGGCTACGATCTACGGCTGGCGATTTCGTCGAGTCATAGTTCGGTTTTGATGCTGACAAAATACCCGCCATAGACGGGCTGATGCAAGTTAAATCTGTCGGGTTCAAAGTTGCTTGGTTTGGGGTTGGTGAGGGGCAGCTCAGGTGTCGTTCTCTACCATTTGACCGGAGGTTCAAAATCAGTGACCATCATTAATAGCTCCTTGTTTTATTTCAGCACGGCGTTAATCAAAACCGAACAGAACCAAATCTCGTATTTAATTATCAATTTATATGCATTTTAATACAGTATTCAATTAGAACGTACGCCGAACGCAATTATGTGTAAACAGTGGAAGGCTAGGGGAAAAAGTTTCACAAATCTACTGGCGTCACCGATAAAACATTCCGCCTTATTATATCAGCGTTTATTGTGTAGTAAAATAACTATTGTGCTTTCTGACGTGTTTATGTTATTATTTAGTAAGTATAATTTTGTACAATAAAATAAAATATATTTGAACAAATGAAAGCAAATTCGATATTAAATACCCCACAAAAAATAATATTTTGCATAAAATTTAAAAAAAAAAAAAAAAAACCGTATTATTATGCATTTTTCTTTTATTGTTTTTTAAATTTATTTTATTAAAAAAAAAAAACTTAACAAACAGTTGAGATAAGCCATTGATGACTCTAGTGTAAACCTTGTGATGTGGTAAATATTTGTTGTCTGATTATTTAGTGAAGAGGAAAAGTATGTTGAAAATGAAAAATCATTCCGCCTATATATTAATGTATTTTAGTTTATGCGTTACTGTATTTTAAATGAAAATGTAATACATATTTTGAAAAAAATGTACAATTCTTAAGTCAAGAGAAATAATTTAATTTTCTGCATTCATTATTGTACATGCGGTGCAGTTTATAGACAACGCAAATATTTAAATATTTCAGTAGAGTGAAATTTTTACTTTCTCTCTCTTTCTCTGTGTGTTTCTGTGTGTCTATCTCGGTCTGTCTCTATCTGTTTCTCGCTTTCTCTGTGTGTGTGTCTCTGTGTCTGTCTGACTCCTTCTCTCTCTCTCGCTGAATACGATTATCATAAATATGTATTATGTTTGGGAAATATTCATCATGAGAGAAGTAAAAAATTTCATTAAAGTTGTTTTTGAAATGTCACAAATGCTTCTGCGCAAATAGGATTTTATACAAATATTACTTAAAGCGTAATTGTTGGAGCACATCGATGAAAATATTTTCGTAGAATATATGAAGTATCCTGATATAACTGAAAATCATCAAAATGCCAGAGTCTCTGCAGTTCTCGCCTGAATAAGTTTGGAAAGTGTAAAACCAGAAGGGAAATCCGTTTTGCAAATTTCAATTACTTTAAATCGATCCCAACGTGATATTTAAGGTGATTTCCTATGTGGAGAATGATTAAAAACTGCACATCCCCAGAAAAGAACAGAAAAGTTACTTTTCATGGGGATAAAAGAATTAAATGAATGGCTTTAACTGATAATTTGCTTCTTAATCTAATGAAAAAAATCAATTTAGATATAAAAAATAACCGAATTATGATTCTCTAATGACAAAAGATGGAATTTGGATGGTGCAGATAAGCTTTCATTCTACTGGCTTAACTAGATCCCAATGGCAGCAGACTTAAAAGATTCTCTAGTGATATCCCTAAATAACAGGTATCAGACAAAAAATATCAGAAAACTCTTAATAAACGTTTGTCTTTTAATGCACTCTTATATGGTTCCAAGTTGTCCTTTCAGCAATATGACTTGTGTATACACACTTTATGTTCAACGAAAGGATATTTTATACCTCAGAAAACCAGTGTGATGGAATTGGAAATCACTCACATATCTCAAACCGATGGAGAACATCTATGGAGCCCTCTCCTCACGCCTACAAGAATGGGAAGCAATATTACTTGGTACAAGAAATCGAATCAGCGCTCGAGGAAGCTGGTATAGAATCGCATCCAAAAGCTTCGAGTATTTGGAGTTATCAATAGAAAAAAGGGTATTCGTACTCATCAGGTGCAATGTAAACACCATTGACTTCAAAACGACTTCCGTACTTTTTGAAATATGACCATTTAGTTTTTAAGCATATTCCTTTGAAACAGCATAATTTAAACTTTTTTTTACAGTTTATTACTAATTCCTTTTCGAAGAATTCTTTCCGCATTCAAAATATGAATTTATAACACATTTGATTAGATACCTTGCCCAGTTCAAATCATTCTCTTATATATGTATATATAATACAAACAGTGGTGGACAAAATTGTGGATTCGGCTCCCTGCCACACAGCAAAATTACCGAAAGAGTGATTTCGTGCAAAAGCCATTGTATGGTTGTCCAGGTCGGGAAAACATTCTTGACCTCATTCCTATAGAAAACTTGTTGCACCATTTGAAAACTCTTATCAAATAAAAGGGAACTAATTAAGGCTATAATTGTTTCCTGGCATCCTGTAATAACAAAGGAAGATCATAAAACTATCGTCAGCTGAATGAAACATC
>BMAW01083468.1:0-63712 GCA_019974015.1 Nephila pilipes
ATATATATATATATATATATATATATATATATATATTATTTAAAACTATACGAAGATTGATATTATCTTTATCAAGTTATAAAAGTTACAAATATAAAGATCATTTAAGAAAAACAATAAAAGTACCAAGAAAAAAAACCCTCCTACTTACCTGAATCTGGGAAATCCAACATCATTGAAAAACAGATAAGAATAATTTAATGATTGAAAAAACGATTTCAATTTTAAAAGTATGGTTAAAAAGGAGCGAATACTATAATGTAAAATGAAAAGCTCTATACATATTAGTTTTTACGAACTATATTTATTGACTTTTTTTACAAAACCGTTCAAGATTTCTTCCCTTGCAGATATATATATAACAATTCTTTATTTATTTACATATATATATATATATATATATATATATATATATATATATATATATATATATATAATATGTATATATACATACATAAAGAGTTGCTTAAGCGTATTTTAGATGTGCTATTTTTTAAATAGTTCATTATTGAAAACGCCTTTCAGCAATACATATTGTAGAAGTAAAGTAACTAAAAATTTTAAAGTATATTAATATTCAGAAAAATATCTACGTTTTACTATTGTAAAGCTTATATACCAGTTAATCTAGTATGTAATGTATTTAACCAGTAAGTTTTTTTTTCGTAGTTTGTATTCTGTAGTCAAAATACAAAGGCGGTTCAAAAAGTACTTGTATTTGAAGACAGATTGCATCATTTGGGTAAATTGTTATTACCAGCGGGTGCTACCATCTGTTAAACGAAGTCGAAGCAGATTTAACATTGATTCATAAGTTCGTTTTGATTTGGCAGTCATTTGCTGCCAACTCAAAATTTGATTGTTGCCGCGTCTGATTGTCGACATCATTTTGCGCTGAGTTGTCACCGTCAGTGAGGCCTGGAATCATCATTACGCACCGGAAATTAGGAAAAAATCAAAATGCTGGGTTGCTTGTTTTGAATATTTTCCAAAAACGGGCGAAGATGCTCTGATCGGCCGTAAAACCTATGACGAAGAGTTTTCGAGGTGCGAAAAGAGTTATGGTCACGAGTACCTGAGACTTGAGTTGTCTATTGAGTCATGATGCTTAATCAAAATAAACCGTTTTCGATGCTAAGAGCACCATTTCTTCGAACATATAAGGACTTATTGAACGACCCTCGTATTAATACTACAATCTATCAAATCTGATGAATATGTTTCTTTCAGTATTTCTAATTTAATTTCATCCACAGGTGTCATTCTACGGTTACATTCTGATTAAAATATCAAATAAACTCATAACTGCTTTATGTTTTTAAGGAATAAAATTACGGCATCCAAAATCTGATTAAAAATTATGATCCTAAAATAAGAATCGGGTAATTCTGTTGGAATATTAGAATAAAGAGTATATTTTTTGCTAGTCGTGGATAGACAATTTTATGATGTTCATCTGTTATTTATTTTAAAACAGATTTTGAGTTTAAGAAAACAGAATTGAAAACAGTCTTTTATTGACTGCAAAGCTTTTCAAGTTCTTTTACAATATCGTCGCACAGTTGAACTGCAGTAGTGAGGTCCGCTGCCTTAGGTTACAAAAAATCCATCAAAATAAATTAAGGACAAAACTGGAACTTTTGCATGAGTTTAAAGGAATTAAGCCTCAGAGAGAGCACACGAACTCTTATCTTGCCAATTTCTAATTAATTCAAGAGTAGAAATCTAAGGATGGAGAAAACGCGTAGAAGGGGTTTTTTTTCAATACTTTTTTCCTAGAAGAAGAGCACAGTTTTTAAATATTATCCGCCAAAACACTATTTCTATAAAGTTTGATTGATCAATTGATTATAAACATTGCTCATGTTGCATCTGTTGCCAATAGAGGCAACATGAGCTCTATTGGCAACAGACCTCGTCATTTTGAACCTCGATCAAGTCACTTGGACTATACCTGAGTTGGCACCTCACTCACCTAACTTCTAAGGTCCTTCGCAAATAGTTCTCAATATTTTGCATTTGAATGTTAATCACCCACAGGCTGCGAATTTCCAGGACTTTGCGGTCACTTCGGAACTCGAATCCGACTCTACGATTATTCGAGATCCATACTATAATTTTAACAATCCTTTGAAATCTCCCGCTAATTTAACTCAATTTTCTCTTTAAAAAAAAAGTCTCACTGTTTGTTTTAATAAATTAATTTACCCCCGAATTCTTCTATAAAAGCAATCATTCGATAGGTGTCTTTCTATTCTATAGATAAATTTGTATTTCCCTTCTCATGATGATTTTGATATTTTGTTAAAGGAGCTTTTTGCTTATAAAATTTCGAAACATAGTGGTCTCCTGACGGGAGACTTCAATGCGAGGTTTTCCATTGGGGTTATGACTGTACTAATACCTGGATGGTGGGGGGGAGTATTTTCTGGTTGATTTCGCCTCTCTTACAACATAATCTAAATTTCTTAAGTATACCAATATTGGGATCTACTTTTGTGGCTCAGTCAAGTAAAGAGAACCTAGATATTTCTAATATCGTAGATCGATGGGAGTTTTTGGACCGGGAATTTCTGAGCGATCACCGGTATGTGGGTGTGCATCTGCGTTGTGATGAAAATTCTTCCAAATTTTATTTAAAAAGTAAATACGGTATCAATGAATTTCTGAAATTTTTTTAAAATCCTACTCTAAGCTCATTCTAATGGATGAATTAATTCGGTATTCTGATCCCACAGCAGAAGAATTTCGTTATTCTATTGATTTCAACCATCCGATCGTCCTAATTCCAATCCTTTCGTATACGAACGGGTTTTTGTTTCACCAGTTTTCTCTATGTGGAGCAATAATTTAAAAATTTTCAAACATAAACTAAATGCTCTTAAAAAGGAAAATAATATATTTAGTTAAAAAGCATTTCCCACGCGGTGAAATCGATAATTTAAACTGCAATATAAAAAAATAAGTTTAGTTTATTTTTTTGACATCACACTAGAAGCTTCACGAGGACTATTGGCGACTGACCTGGTAATTTTGAACCTTGGTCAAGTGACGAGGACAACACCTGAGTTGGTACCACCCCCTCTCCTAACTTCCACATCATGCCAGCAAGAGACTTTGGGCCTCGACAGATTTAATGTGAATCATCCCCGCTACTCGGCGGGTCTTTAGCGGCCGAGGATCGAACCCGCGACTGAACGAAAACCGCCGGCCATGAATCCGAAACCATGACCCCTTGGCAACTTCGGCCACCTATAAAAAGAAAGAAAGAAAGACCCTAATATAAGAGGAAAATTCTTGAGGCTAAACAAGAGCACTTCTGTATCACCATTAATGAAAATTTTAGCCTGTAGCTCAGAATTGCTTTGGTAAGTTTTTGAAATCTCGAGCCCTTGAAATCATAATTCCAAGTTTGTCTGATAACTCTCCAAAGCAGAAATACGAATTTTTAATACATTCTCTTTTCCCAAAGTCCAATGAGACTTTTGATTTGACTTTTGAGAAGTTTACGCCTCCACCGGGGGATTCTGCAGAAAAGGTATATTTGATGTTTAAAACTCTTAGTGGGAGATAAGGCTCCCGGCCTTAATTTTTTGGACTATGGAATTTGGAAAAACATATTTTTTTTCTAATTTTCCTAATCTTTTAAAGAAATTTCTCAATTTTTGTATAGAATTTTCCTATTTTCCAAAAATTTTAAAAGAAACTCCTCCTTAACCTGGTAAGTACCCGTCATCCGATAAATCGTATAAATCAATTTGTTTCTTACCAAACTTAGGAAAAATTGTTGAGCATGTTTTTGTGAATATATTATATTTTTCTGATTTCATCAAAACAATATTCTTCTTCCACTTCAATTTGGGTTTAAAGAAAATTTTAGCTGTAATGACGCACACACACATTTGGTTTTGCGTATCAAATACAAAAGATCTACAGATCATGTTGATTTTACTTCTATCGATATCAAGAGCACGTTCGAAAATATAAATTAGTCTATTCTATTTAAAACTTTTAGAAATATTCATTTCCTAATCTTTTTCAAACAGTTTATTTATTCTTACTAAATAAATTAGCATATTATTTTTTCTAATAATAATTTTACGATAAAGCAGCTAATTACTCAAGGCTATCCACAGAGTTCAGTGCTTGCACAGCTCTGTGAAATTTATATTTTAATTCCATTCTGGATATTAATTGCGAAAGCCTTTTAATTCAAACTTGCGGGTGATCTAGCGGTTTTTTTTCCTCCAGAAATCCTAGAGGAAATCTAGAGCATCATTCCAATATTTTAATTAGTCTTATTGCGGAACGTCCCGCTCTGCTGAAGGTGGAGATCTCGATCGAGAAAACCACCTCGGTAGTGTTTAGATGCCCGTCTATCCATAACAAGGGAGTTCGTGGTGACAACTTCTTCAATAGACACCCAATTTTCAAACCAAACAATTCCTACTTTAAAATATTTAAATTTTATAAACATTTAGGTACTCTCTGATTGACCCTTGGAGCCCCACATTAACTATCTTGAAGAAAAAATTTATAATCTCTCATTAAATTTTAATAGGATTTACTTCAGTGATTTCAATTCTAAAAATTATAAATTAGGATACTTATCTGTTTTAGAACCCATAATAGTCTAAGGTGCGGGAGTCTAGGGTAGTGATCTAACCTCCTTTCAAATCACCAAGTTGAGCTCCATTTAGAGTATTTACCTTTTAAAAATTACCGTGGCCTATTGGACGTCTCCAATAGCTGCTTTGCAGGTAATTTCCGGGATTCCTCGTATTCATTTTACTTTAACATTTCATTTTCTTAAATATCAAATTTGGAGGCAACATAATTCAAACTTTTTTACCTGATTAATAATATCCTATTCAACTCAAATATTTCACAGAGAGCTGTTCGTCCTGAAAAAAAAATTTAAAACAAATTTTCAGGGCCTCCCGATGGGAGATTGACACCGACAGATCAAAGATTGGGTCCGAAACTGGGTTCGCCGTGCGTGTATTCCACAGAGGGATCCTAAATATTGTATACATGTTTAAACTGAATTCTTATAATTAATTTTTCCTGCCCGAACTTTCGGAAATCGGATTTGCCATTTTGTGGGCCGTCTCTCATAACTTCACAATTTCTATTTATACCGACAGTTTATCATCAATATTGCTACCGCAGAACACCAGAAATAAATCGGCTTTTATTAACATCATTAAAGAAAAATTAGCAATTATTCTGATTTTCACAACTTTTCCTGGGTTAGGGTCCACGTCAGAGATTATTACAATAAAATTACAGATTCATTAGCATAACTCGCTGTCACTGATGATGAGGAAATGAATGTCTCTGCCCCTCGGTCTCATTAAGTTAAGATTTTAAGAAATAAGATTCTCTCTCTCTCTCTTTCTAACTGCGAGATCAGGTGGTCAACTTGATATCAAAAATGAGACCTCTCACTGTTTATAATATTTTTTTATTAATAGTGGGGGAGCAGTGCTTGCTAAGAAGGCGAGAAAAGAGTTTTTTAGTCATCTCTGTTGGCTCTGTCTATTACGTGGTGTCAATAAATGAATAATCTAGTGAAGTCAATAAATGTATATTCTGCTTGGATTTGCTCTTTATCCTGAGTTTTGACTTCGAACCCTTCATTTTAGAACGATGCGTAATATCGGGTAGAAATTACAGTCATATTTGTAAAATTTACTGGCACCAGAGCAGGGATCTCAAGCACTGCGGCGCCTCCGTTAATCACTATGCATAAAACATTCTGGCGATTTGATGGCAGGCAAAAGAAAATATAAAATACAGTTAGAAACCTTATTTCCGATACTTGTAATAGCAGTATTCGGGTTCGGTCCTGTATTCCAAGACCAAATGTGAGAGTTTTTATTCCAATTTAGGTTTTGTTACTCGCTTCATAACTGGTCATGCCTAATCGTTTGTTATTTAAATCATTTTAATTTATAAGATACTTATTTATGTCAATTGTGGCTCTGTTGGAGATGCTGACCACTACGTTTTCTCTGTCCCTTTTACCAGAGATTTTCATTTAAAAGGCCCTGCTGTTGAAGCGAAAACTATTTGGATGAAATTCGTGTGTGAAAAGCCTCTCACTTACATTTCAAGCTTAAATCCTGTATTCTTACGGCTTGTAAAATTACCCAATAAATTTCATAATTGTTTCAATATTTGATTACATTTTTAAATTTACATTTTTTCTTATTGTGTGTTAGAATTATATACCTCGTTGTATGCATTTTGTCTAGTGCATCATTTCTGAATATTTCAGTTTTCCTTTTTGTGTGCATTACTTGTATCAAAGCTGTGGCCGGTCGTCGCCGTGTGGGCGTGAGTCACATCATCATTGCTTGCAGGAAATCGTGCCCTCAACGGAATGCAGATTGATATGCATTCCAAAAACGAAAGTAAGAATAAAGAAAAATAGGAAATATTAGAAATATGTTGTCCACTCTTTAAACACATTTTTAGCTTTTATTATCTTTTGAATTTCGAAATTATGTATTATCTTTTGTTCTTTAATCCAACGTGTTCAGTTATATTCTACCATTTTTATTATAAGAAAATTCTTTGGGAAAATAAAGGCTGAGTGCAAAGGAGAGTGTCTTCTAGGATGCCGGTTTGTAGCTTTAAACTCTTTGAGTGAGTTCGGTTCCGTTGGGCATTCTCCCAATAGCCCACGTATTGCTCGTCAGAACGACGTTTTTAAGCAATCTCAAACCACACCAAGCCAAAGGGAGGGTTTGGGACCTCTACAGATTTAACGGGCATCAACTTCACCACACATCGGGTCTTAAATGGCCTCCAGGCTCGAACCCACCACTCAATGGAAATAACACCGGCTAAGAATTCGCTACCGTAGGCTACCGATTACCGTAGGACCACTAGGCTACCGCAGCCTATTTCTGTAAGGAATATTCATGAGCGAATAACATTTTTCAATTATTCCAACGTAGTTATTAAAAATTTTAATTTAGCATACGTCTGAAATAGAAAATGAAAAATGCAGTGTACATATAGTTTGATGGGAGTTTTTCTCTTATTTTGGCATTTATACCTTTTAATCTGCTTGTTGTTTCACATTCCTCATCAATCAATTCCCCGCTGAATGTTCCAGACATGACAGTAATGCCATCATATTCTTGGCCTCTTGTATATCATAAATCCAAATATAATGATTATTTAATTTTCAAAATTCTGTTTGGGGTAGATCCTCTCCACGTGTTGAAATTACAGGCACAAAAAAAATTAAGAAAATACCAACTCGTAAGGATTTGTGTGTGCTTTATCCTCATTTTCTACAAATCATACACATAAAGAGACTTGTTCTATCAAAAAAATCTGAGGTTTCGTCCGTTATAATAGAAAAACATTTACTTAGTTTTATTTGTCTAATAATTTTTTTAAATTATTTCGTTACAAGTAAAAATAATTTCGTTTTGTATTTCAGGCGATATATACGAACATTAGTAGCAGATGATTTTAATTGCTCTCTTTCGACATTTTATCTCCTGCATTAATTAAGAATTTAAGCAGTTGACACAAATTTCCATCGGGATGGCTATGTTCCTTGCTTTTAACTGTCCCACTGATCTGGCTGTAAGCACATTAATTTATTAAAGGAAGTCCATTTCAGTCACAGAAAATTACTATTTTTATATTAGGATTAAATTTTTTTTTCCTATTTTCTTTTGCCCGTCGAACTCTTGCAGTGTCAATAATATCAATTATGGGAAATTGTTTCCACCCATGTGCAATGCACACAAATTGTGAGCAGTTAGCAAAAAAAAATGTGCTCGATATTTTTTTTACCTTCCTGATGCTTAAGTTTTTTTTTATCGTTTTGCGCCAGATACGAAAAAGCAGATTACTAATTGCTCAGATTATTTGATTTGCGAACTTATTCCTTGGCAAAAATTATGCAATACGAGTATTTACAGTAAATCCCATCCTCAATTTTGGAATGAATGAGCTGTAGCATTCTAACAGTAAATTATATCGAAAATTCTTTTTCATTCTTATACTAAAACGCCCTTTCTTCATTATTTAATTCTACTTCCTTCTTTCCTAAACACTCTCATTAATTCTTAAACTCTAGTTGAAGATATGGAAGAGCAAGATAAAATACTTTATTAATAATCACTGAAAAACAGACAAGTTCAGTCTCTGGAATTTTACTTAATTCGTTAGTTATAAATTAAAATCAACTAACAACGTCTTAGCTTACCAATTGACTCATTCCGATTCAATCAATTGAAATAATCAGCCAATTCTTATTTTAGTATTTTAACTAAGATTCACTTCAGTTCAAAAGATTAACTATTACTCCTTGATACAACTTACACATATATATCAGCTGGGCCTTACCTTCTGTCTCTCTTCATTTCCCTTTCAATTCTATTTTATTTATATATCACTATTTCTACTTCAATTCCCTTCACTTCTTATTCTGGTTTCATTTTGATTAGGAAGAAATTGTAACTTTAGATAATTCACAAATTACTATAAAGTCTCTGAGGTAGTGAAGAGAAAAAATCACGAATAGTCTAACATTACCAAATGAAGTATTTGGAAAAACGTGTATGGCTGTTGGCATCCAAAATTTTCCTAGAATGCCATTTTTTCCTTCATAAGTTCGTTTACGATTGACATAATTTGATATGTCATATTTTTCAAATTGCAGTGCCAATTGCCTATTAGTTTGGGTAAATTCTGAAGAAAAATGAGTTCTTGAGCTCTGTACTTTTATTTTCGTTTATAATTCAGATATATGTTATTTTTTTTACTTTTTCGTTGTTATTTAATGTACACTTTTCTGCTTCAAATTGACGTTTGGAAATGTTTTCACCAAAATTAAAATAATTTAGAAATGATTACTGGTTCCACCTAATCTTTGTCGAATCGAAAAATTAAAATAAAGTTCCACGCAAATTTAAAGTCATAAAATTAAAATTTAACAACATGAACAGAAGAAAATAGAAGGATTTAGAATTCTTGACTACTATTCATTTATGAAAGCCAAGACTACCACTTGTGGACGATTGTGATACGCTGACATGGGTATTTTCTGAAGACATGTTTTAGATGCTCAAAGTTCACAATTTTGAAAAAAATCTTGTAGCTGAAAATGACCCTCTGCAACTCCCTCTCCCTGGGTATGCCACGGCAATTAAAATTTCTTGTTGCGATTTTTGAGGTTGCTACTTGTCAATGTTTTCCATTTAAAAAAACTTTTATGCCAAAGTTCCAAACCTGAAAACGCTACTGCATTCTGATCTCTCTGTAATAGGCAAATCCCAAATTTTTATCATTTTTTCCCCAAAATATGCGCTAAAAAACATTTCCATTATCTGTAGAATATCACTTGGTTAAGTGACATTTTTTAATTTGGCGAAAAGGGTTGATGGGATTTTACTCCTCATTATGTTACGTTAATACTTACGATTATTATAGATTTTCAGCGTGCTAGAATTCTGTTAATACAAGGCCTTATTAAAAAAAAAAAAACTTTGATACAGAAACAAATTCAATATCAAGAAATAAGTCGCTTCTTTTCAGAGGTACAAAATTATTAAACTCTTTTTGTGATATTCAAGCATTACTTCCAAAGAGGTGATTTCGTTTCAGGAAATACCGAACATGTCACAATTTAAAAAGAAAAGAAAAACCTTTTATCTTAATTATGTGTGGTGTACTTAAGTTTATAATCCTAAGTATAATATACATCGGAAGGAGTTGCGAGGTACGGGATAGTATTGGTTCCGTCGTGAGACCTGATTCCACTTAAAATTCATCTTATAGAAGGGCTGATACACGTTAAATCTGTCTGAGATCAAAGTCCTCGCATTAGAATAGTGTTGCTGTGATGAGGCACCTTAGATATCGACCGCATCATCTAATTGTGGTTCATGACTACGAGACGTGCAGGTTGTGTTTTGTGGACCCTTGCGTCTTAAAGAGTGATGTGTTGAATGCTAGAATAATAAAGTTTTAAAAAATAAGCTTAAGGGAGGGAGGGAGGTAAAAAAAAACTTAGAAAAGCATTTCGCTCAAACTGTGGTAAACATACCCCTTCAAGGAAGTCTCTCAATGGATACATGGGCATGTGCAGAAAAGAAAAAGCGACGGTACGCAAAAGACGCATCCAGTGTATAAAATTTTTGATAAATTGCAAATTGGACTACATCGAATCTAAATTTTTCATTCGAAGGGTACGACAGCAAAAAAAATAATTAAAAAAAGTCTGAGAATTGCTACTTTAGAACATGAATGCCGAAAAAGTGAGGAAAACAATTAGCTTTTTTTTAAGAGGGCAAGGGAATGGATTGACAGGGACTTCTCTTGAAGTATTGTTACGGTACAAAAAAAGAAAGAAAAAGGACAGTGACTCTTTAAAAGGTAACATTAAAATCAACCTCTAAAATGAAATGTGTAAATGGCAGCTCGCAATATCAGAAAAATATTCAAAAGGGATAGATCTTTGAGAGAAAGGAAACAACATAGTTAATCAAAAGAATAAAAATTCAGTGATTTTTCTCTTCACTTCAAATACTAGGAAGGAGGGCGTCTCACTTTGCAAAGGTGATGGGGAAGAGGAGCACGAAACAACCCCGTGTTTATGAAAGCAGAGCAAAGGGTTAGCACGGCAGATGTTGTTTTGGTAGCTCTGTTTTTTCAACGCGTACCTTCCTGTCTCAGCGAAATAAAAACACGTGTTCGGGAAGCAACAGAGAACGTGTTCTTGCGCAACCCGATAAATGCGTGATGGTTTGCTGTACCTAACGTTTGCGCATAAAAAGAGTTTAGCATATTAAAATAAGATTTTCGAATGCTTTTTATTCCATATTTTTCAAGTTATTCATTACCTTGATGTACGAGGACGGTTCCAAAATATCCGTAAAAGACACATGGAATGATGTAACTCACTAAGTATTGTGCATTGATCGTTTTTTCTTTATCTAAAAAGTCCGTAAGTATGAGACGTCTTTCCCATTCCAAAAAATCATCATCAGTTTTCCGGCTGCCTTTTTTGCAGAAAATTCTCCGAAAGCAACCCATGGTTTTGATTACTACTCGGTTTTCGGAACTCAGATCTCATCGACTGTGACAACCTTAAGCGTCAGGAGTCATATTTTGATATGGCAACAAAGGAATGATTAATCAAAGCTGACCAATGAATCGGTGCCAAATTAGTTTTAACGCCATTTAACCGACGTCAGTACACGATGATGATTCGAACTTGACTTAACGACGCCATCTGTCTTCAAAACAAGAAAGTTTTGACTCACCCTCGTATATGTAAACAGGAATCCCAAATAATAGCTGATAAATGAATGGATCAAACTTTAAAAATTTTCAAAACAATTGTCAATTTAATTTGTAAAATGTTCTTTGTTAAACATTTCAATCATACCACAGAAATCTTTTTATTGACTATGGCTTATGAAATTGCAGTGAGGTAGCCTTCGAAAGAGAATCTCCGTTCATAAATTCCGTAGATCAGAGGTGGAAACGGATCGGACCAAACCGTTACATCAATCTTAAGGATGTCTTCACCTAGCGCCACGTAGATGAACTTTTAAGACATTTTGAGCCAGAAAAAAAAAATTTCGTTAGAAGAAAATGAGTTCGCATAGTTAGAATATACATATATATTCATCTTTCATTCTGCGTCCTTAAAGTTTGGTGATATTTTATAAGTGCAACATTTTTTTTTTTTCATTTTAACGTGAAAAGTTAATTATAAATTCAGTATTGCAAAAAGAAAAACGAACCCTATTTTGTTCCGGAAAAAGTAGATTCCTACAAACATAGATCAATGCAATATTAAAATTTATTGCTCTATATAGAATAGCTATGTCAGAATATTAATGTCGGAGCATTTTTAAAATACCGAGCTTATATTTTGTTCTTAAGTATTATGCGATGACTTCATTCCTGTGAAACGGAGACACCGTATTTGAAAATTAAGAAATAAATGCAGTTGGATTAAATGAAAAAATTTATTAATTATGGAACTACCATTTAGTGTAAGTTTTATGTAAACAAAATATTTTTAGAACTTTATTAATAATTATTCTGTACCAAATCACTCCAAATGGTGACATTTAAACAAATACTTGGTTATTTTCTAATTTATATGATTTGATTAATTTTCATATTTTATTAAAAATTTTATGTATTATTTCATTAAATTTTTATATCGAAATATTTATTTTACTCTTCAAAAGCTTAGTTTATAGAAGCTTATTTGTTTTCTTTTTTTTTTTTTTTTTTTTTTTTTAAAAAAAAAAAAAAAGTCCCAGTAGAAGCTACATGAGCGATGGGTTTCGAAATTCTGAACCACGATGTTCATTGTGAGAAAATGTTAGATCTATGAAATGAAAGAGCTAATATTTCCCTCTTCCAACTTCCACACCATACAGTGAATGAGGACTTAACGACTCAATTATATTTAACGTACAGCAGTCTTACTCAAATGATTTTTAGTGGAGTCAGGATTCGACTTAAATTTCTCTAGTCACGGAATTTGTTCTTATAAAAGTTTAAAAATAAATCAATAAGTAAACAGAAGATTTATGTAACATTTAGGAATCATTTCCGAGACGTGTAAATTAGATTTTAATCCGACACCAACACAATCTTTATTTCATGTTCCATTTCCGCTTGATCTGTCTTCCATGTTAAACTCTCTATATATGTATGTGTGAGTATGCATGTATGTATTTTTTCAAAAGAATTAAATTTTCATTAAAAATTGTTACAAAAGGGGAGGGGGGAATCTGAACATACGTCTGTTTTTAAATGTTTATAAATTGAAGCTTTTTTGATCAAAATAAAATACATCTCTATAAATTAAACTTGCTAGACGCTATGCATTAAAGTATTACGTATATCATATAAAATATATCTGCAAGGGGGTGGTATTCGTTTAAATTCCCTGTCTTAAAAATTTTGAACTTTTGATAAAATTCACAGATGTTGCTACGCGAATTCAACAAACTTCAAAAATTACAAGCTGTAAACTAAACTAAATAATTACTATGTGTATTGACTTTATAACAATGTAAGAAATGTACTTATTAAATTTCATAGAAATATTCATGAAATATTGGGGAAAAGTTGTAATATGCATCGCAAAAATATCTATAGATAATTATCCACAAAAAATATTTAATGATGTTTTATTTTTCGGAATACTGTATAGCAATCAAATCATAAAATGACAGGATAAAAATTCATTTTATTATTAAATTTTATAAACTCATTTTACTATTTATCTGTAATTTAATTTTATTACTAAACATCTTTCATTGCTTATTATCATCAGTCTTAATATTAATTTCTTTTTAAACTTTATTGTAATCCTAAAACATATATAACATGACAAAAATTTTTAAATATTTGATTCTAAGCAATTGGTTAAAATATTTTTAAACTATAATGGAACTACACATATTTTGATTCCTTATGTCTTTATATTGGTCGGAAATTACAAAACGAAGATAGTTGTTTGTGAGCTATAGTTTTTCTTCGCCGTAAATAAGAATTTCCTTTTCCGTGACAGCTTAAAACCATATATTGAGAAACGCTTTAAAAGGCTCTGCGTAATTCGATCAATAACGATGGCCATCGAGAGTGACTACTGCAGTTTGAGATGTAGCAATCCGAAGAACTTTCTTCAAACACCCCTAATCTGGCATCCCCTTCCTCCTCTTAATCCTTCCTCGCTGCTGACAGGTAAAGCCGACTCAAGGACACTCCGAGGTCGAGAGTCCCTTTCGTGTCCATGGACTCTCTTTTTTTATATATATCTACCGTTTCATTCCAGCATGGTGGCGAAAAATATGGTAACAAAGAATACTTGTTTTATGTTATTATTTTAAGTTTGGTTCAAAAATTTTGGAGTGTGTGTATGTGAATAGTATTGATTATTAAAGAGTTTAAACATATAATCGGTATTAAACACATACGATGGATTTTCAAAAAATACCGTGTTAGGGAGGGGGTAACTCCCTGTAATATTGCCCAGTGATCGTTTTCAGTTTGTGAAGAAGTCTGTAAATGTGGTGTTCTTTGCTTCGTAAAAATTCGACGCCATCACTTTTTCGGTCTCTCTTTTTGGAGCACTGGAAGCAATCCATTGTTTCCTGACGTCAGATGGATAACAATGAATCCAGGTCTCATAGAGGTGAGAGCTCGACACAAAAAGACGACGACGACTCAACAAGACAGGAATCTTTTCTTGCATTTTTTTTTTTTTTTTTTTTTTTGGGGGGGGGGAATAAATGTCTGCCAAATGAAAACTAACCTAAGAATCAGTACCGTATTTGTTTTGTCTCCATTTGGCAAATAGAAACACGTAATGGTGATACCTATTTGCCTTAAGTACTCCCCTGGTCTTCAAACTCAGATACTTTTTGCACAGATTAATGGACTTGATATAGCTCTGCTATTCTCGGGGATGTGCAACAACAACAACTTTTTGCACAACTCTCCGTAATATCATTCAAAATAGAAAGAATTTAAATCAATTTTTACTGAAGCATAATGGTGCACACATCTTTCAATACATCGTTAAATATAAAAACTAGCCTATAGATTAATGTATAATACTTATAAAATTTTAACAACCTTATTCCGTTTTATTCTTGCGGCCGTGATAGTCGAGTAGGCATACCATCGAGCTCGTGGCTGGCGTTGTTTCAGTTCAGCCGCGTGTTCAAGTCCTGATTCTCTTAAATGCCTGAAGGCTGATGTAAGGGGCTTAAAACACCTCACTTTGGTGTAGTGTGGATTTAAAGAGGCTGGATTGACCCAGTTCCAAAGTCTTCATCGTTACATGACCATGTTTATAATAACAAGACGAATTGGCTATGTTTATCGTGTGGGGCAAAAATGGACAACTCCTGGAGTCTATTTTCAAATAAATGAAAGACAACAAAGAATTTTAAGTTTTCATTTATGCATTTTTAAAGAAATATATTTAGAAGTTTTAATATTTATTAGTAACGCTGAAATTTAATAATCATAAGGTATTTATGCGATTACAATGAGGAGTTCTAAAAATTGAGGGCCGAGGTAGCTAAGTGGTCAAGGTCGTGGACTCGCGGCTAGCGGTTCTCGTTGATTCGCGGGTTCGATCTTTGGCCACTGAAGATCTGCCGTGTAGCCAGGTCTGATGCACGTTAAATCTGTCAGGGCCCAAAGTCCTACCGTTGGCGTAGTGTGAAAGTTAAGAGAAGGGGTGCCAGCTCAGATGTCGTCCTCATCACTTGACTGTGGCTCAAAATTACGAGGTCCGTCGCCAATAGCCCTCGTGTTGCTTCTAGTGCGACGTTAATAAAAACTAAACTAAACTAATTAGTGGAATCAGATCGAAATCCAACATTCAATTGCAAATTTTCAAACATTGGACTTACACAAGTTCGATTCAAGGTGTTGAGGTCTCTCTTATTTTAATAATGACTTTCGAAAAATGAAACAAATCTTCCTCGTTGTCCATCGGTCACGAGATCTCCAGCCAGCTAATCGAATTGCAGCTATGTATTAATGGATGCATTGTATCTAGGGCCAATAGCCCTCGTGATGCACTAGAAGGCGAATAGCCTTCTAGTGCGACGTTAATAAAAACTAAACTAAAAAAAATTGAGAAACGTTCAAAAAATGCGATATTTTCTTCATTAATGTAAACTGGCTCGATTATTTTTTCACATCACAAGAAGTGACATAAAGGCTATTGGTGATGGTCCTTGTGATTCTGAAAACTGGTCAAGTGACGAGGACGACAACTGAACTGGTACCCAACTCTCTAAGCTTCCACATCCTACCATCTTGAGGACTTTGAACCTCTGCAGATTTAACATGTACTAGCCCAGGATATACAACGGATCTTTAATGAAATCGGACTCGAATCTACGACTCGACAGAAATAACTCCGGTCACGAACTTGCTGCCATAACCACTCGGCTACTGCGTTCGCTAAATAAATTGGAGTTCATATGTTAAGGAACCGTAAAATAAATAGAAGAGACGGTTTCAGATAAAAATAGATTAATTCAAGTAAATTTAAGTAATATATTGTATGAAATACTTTTATGTAAGAAAAATCAGAATTCCTAACGACTATCTGTTAAAACTTTACCAAAAAAAGTATTTTCATTCTTTTCACTAAGTTTTTTTATGAGTTCCACTATAGCATTCACTCATGGATAGTAAGTACCTGAAAGATATTTTATGATAACGATGAAGAGAGGTTTTAACGTGATGAGAAGTTAAAAACAAATTACGATGGGGCGTTAGATGGAAATGTGATATTAGATAACGAAGAAAGCACTTCAGTTAATGAAACACAAAACAAACCATCCCCTGTTGTTTCAGAAAATACTTTTGTTGGTCTAGTTATTCTTCAACATACATTATTTCCATCAACTTTATCTTTTGAAGTAAAAAATAATAATTACCGAATTGGTAGAAAAATCCTAAAATAGAGCATGTTTTGACAAGATAAAAAATTTAACAATATGAAACTATTTTACAAAGGAAGAGAACTAATGATTAAAAACTGAAAACAAATCAAAATAACGCCGATTCGTGGATTTTTCATACTTGTATGGCGAACTTGTGTCCTGAGAAATCCAAAAAAGAAGCCAAACAAAGAAATAATGACGTCTGATTTTATAAGGTAAAAATGGTTGCTTCACACAACTGGTTTTAAAAAATCTATAATGGTGTAATAACCTTTGTGCTGCTCTGTACATCCCCAAACAATCAAAAACAAAATCTATATATATCATTGATATATATCATTTGACTCTATCTATATATATCAAAATCTATTTATATCATTTGACTTTGTTTTGTAATGTCTATTTATGCATCAGATAGCAGTTTAAAATATTTATTTTTAACGTTTTTATATCAATCAATTCAAAGAATGAAGAAAAATTGCATTTTAAGAAGAAAAGGCTGTAATAGTTCTTGATTATAAACAGTAACGTTACAAAAAAATGGTGTAGCGGCAAATCTTTTAAACAGATTCCTTCGATTTTGTCTGCCCAAGAAACATGTTCCATACTAAATAGCTAAAATTAGAACAGTAAATATAGAAAGTCCATTTACTCGGAGATCCATCGGAATGTTTAAAATGTGAAATGAAATATCTTTTCAATGTAAAGTATTTCTACATTGCTGATTGCAACTTTGAAATCTTACTAAGTTTATTCATATGAGAAAGGAAGAAAAAAATATCTATGTATTCCTTTTTATATTTAAAAAAACGAAATGGCAATTTTAGAAATTCAAATACAAAAAGATATCGCTTTCTATGAATAAAATGTTCCTAGTCTTTTCTTGAATGGTTGTTTCTCTCTTTTCAAAACTCTTTTTCTCTACCACTTTAAAAGCCGATGTGCAGGAAACTTGATGCAGTTTATCATTGAATAAAGCATGATTTTTTTTCCTTTGGGAATTTAATATCACGTATGTTGAAAATGAAAACAAACAAACATAATACTAAAATAGGGGGGAAATGTTACAGAAGTAGTACTTCAACGTGTTCTTTCGTGATCGAGATTATTTTCCATAAAAAAATTCTCGTGATTGATATTCCTTCAAAAATAAAAGAATACTAACGCAAAGAAAATTTAAACGCATAAAACAGGGCTTTTTATATTAAAAAAATTCTTGCGGAAATATAACTCCATTTATTAAAAAAAGAATCTTAAAAGTATTTAAAGGTAGAACATTTGAATAGTCGAACTTGAAAGATTTTGTCATTTATAAATATGTAAAGTACTTTTTTACAAAAGAAATAGTTCTATCAAATATAGATTATTTGACTAACAACTGATTAGAATATTTCATAAATTCCTTTATTAAAAAAAATAAGTTTTATATGTAAACACATAAACATGTTTTCCGATTTACAAAAAAATAAAACTGTGCAGATTTTCATGCTTTATATACATGTAAAATAAAATGAAGTTTTTTAATCTAATACAGTGCTAGTCATAAATACGTGGACATATGATTTTTTCGGAATAACAGTGTAATTAAAGGTTCATGAACAGAAAAAAAAATTATCAGCGTAAAAAAAATAGGAAATTATTACAGTAGTAATACATATAATGCTCACAATTTTTGGAGCAGAAATTAAAATTTAAGAAACTGCACTGTCCAAAAAGTAAATGGACTAAAAGTTTATAATTTTTAATTCAAATTTGGATACCATTATTTCTAAATAATTAAAATGTCCGATCAGGCATACTTTGAACTAAGGTTTGCAACAAATAAGTTCTTAATAAAAATCCCTTCTAGTTTATATGCTCCTTTAACTCCGTCAGGGTTGACAATTGATGACTACGATAGAATACACATCTAGTGATAATGTCTTTCAAAACTTTTCCATAGGTTAAGATCCGGTAATTTTAATTTGATTCTGTGTAAACCATGATTTAGTTGGTGTACAGGTGTAGATCAACACATTGTCGTGTAGAAATATCCAATTACCACTCTCTGGAACTTTTCCCAATGGAAGCAAATGAATCTAAATAACATCCTGATAATCTTCTGAACATTGACAACTTTGTAGGAAACATTTATCAGCTATTCTATTGAAACAGAATGCGCTCCACACCATGACAAAACAATTTTCTTGTTACCGGCCGAAGAAAGAGTGAGATTCACGTCGGAGATAGGTAATAGGCCCAATCCTCTGGATTATCTATATTAAATTTCTTTTCATCACTGAAAAGGCAACAGTTATCCATTCAATTTTCCAATGCACGTGCTTCTTAACCCGAAGTAGTCGTCCTTACCTATAATAATGTGCTCTGAACATTGGAATATAAGATAAACATGAAACTTGCTTGCGGTTTAGTAACGATGAACTGGATCTGAATAATGAGATAGCTCGTTTGTTGGCAATTTGACGCGCAGGTATTTTTTTTTTTTAACTGGATGAAACTCGCAAATGCTATTTATTGTGCTATCGAGAAGTTTTTTGTCACCCTGTATACTTCTTTACTGTAGATATGCAATGTTGTGACAAGATATTATGTTTACCAGATATACTACATTGCATCAATTTAAAGTTTTCTGATACCTTTATTCCTTTACATTTTAAGTTTCAGATTTCGGGTTTATCATCAGCTTGTGAGTGTTCAGTGTTTAGGGACATATTACAATAAACTTCAAATCTAAAAACTTAATTCGTCTTTTATATTCTACAACGATTATGTCATAGGGGAAAGTGTATGGAATACTCGTACGCATGGATTGTTATAGTTGTCCATATGCTTTCGGGACAACACATTTTCTTTAGTTATATATAAATTGAAAATTTATGAAAGAATAATTTAAAATATTTAAAAAGACAAAAATCCAGAAAGAAATGTAAAAATGAAAGAAAAAATAAATAAAAATATGGAACCCAGCAAGTCAAAAAGATATTTCGGGCTGAGGACCGAATAAGCGGGGTTAAACTAGTTTAATGGTACCAACATTCCCTCTTTGCGAATTTGGAAAATCCAAATTACAAAAGAGTTCAATGATTAAAAGATGCAAAAAAATTCAGCGATAAAATCTACAAAAATTAAATCTATAATTCTAAAAATTATCAACAAATCAAAATATAAAAATTACTTACAAAAATTCAAAGAAATGAAGATTCAAATATGTGAGTAGTAAGATGGAATTTTCTTTAAGCTTCAAGGTGGATATCACATACTCAAAATGAAAAAATATAACACGTCATCACCATATAAATTGAATAAATATTTAAATCATTGTTTGATTGGTAATAAAGTGTAAAATGATGCAAACTATTGGTTGTTAATAAGGTGTATGGTAAAGGAGTATAATGGTCCAGAGAGTGAGTAAAAATGTAAGCTGTGTAAATGTAAATAAATAAATTCTTCACGGCAAGACCACTAACAAGCCGACTTTGTGGACCTATTGTTGTGTGGTGGATTTGAAAATGGATCACGATTCGCAAAGATGCTTAATATATTTGTGATGTATATAAGTATTTAAGAAATTTATTGGATAATCATGATCTAAACAGTTGTTGAAGAATTTTTTAATGTTATTAAACCTGTCTATTTTATGTGTGGTTAATTTGTTATTACGTAATAAAAAGTTTAATAAAATATTCCTATAAATAGATCTGTGTAGATTACTGTTCCAAAAAGGAATTTTGATTACATGGAATTCGAATCTTTCTCTTTTATCATAAATATTACTAATTAGTCTATTGTCAACAATTTGCAAATCAAGATCTAGGAATTCTACTGTATAAGAATTAAGATTAGTTTTTAATAATTTGAGCAGTAAGAAAATCATGAGCCTGAATCTAGTTCCTTTATTCATGAAAACTCTCAATAAATCGCTTTTAACGATGTTCATGTTTCCCGTAACAACATGTTGATGGAATGAATCAACATATTGTTTGTAATCTTTGCATTTACATACTTGTGGTGTTCGTGACTCTGAAATATTATTGTAATTAAAAATAGATCTACCAAGTTTTTTATTGTACTTAAAAGCTCTTTTTATCCTGATATTTTTAATCGGAAATAGAGCCATGTGTTTTTGAAACACACCAGAAAAATTAATTTTATTAAATGATTTATTCATAAAAAGAAAGGTGCAATATTCTGTAATATATTTTTCATCAATATTCAAATCAATTTTCATTTTATAGCAAAGATATCTACATATATCTCCAATGATATGAAATCCTTGAGAATCCGGAATAACTTCATTATTCAATATATATATATATATATATATGATACATAATTCTTATTGCTCTTATACCTTTACTTTAATAATTACCTTAAAAAAGCAACTTTCCATATATTTATAAGAAGTGTTGTATATCAAATGAAATTAGAATTATCTGCAAAACTGAAAGATAACTTGAAAATTATACTACAATTTATCGTTTTTGAAACATTAATTTAGAGTCTTGTTTATGCATATATTAAGTAAATGAGCTTAAGATGAACTTTGAGTTAATAAACAAATAAATATACGCATTTTTAAAAATATTTAGAATTAATTTAACTGTTTTGAATAAAGTCTTAATTTATGAATACGCCCATGTAAAAATGATTGTTTTTCATTAGGATGTGGACAAAAATTGCATCTGAAATTACAAATTCTTTCCTAGTAAATACTATGGGTGCTTAAAAACTTTCTATGCATGACATGTGTACAACATTTTCCTCAAGGAACACTTAAAAATGACAATGGATTTCATGTTGGTTGAACAAAACCCAGCTCTTGTGAATTATAAATAAAACTTTTCTAAATGATCAATTTAAACATTTTGATAAAGGGCAGCTGGAGCTAACTCCAGATGGGAATATCTCTGGATAAATGGCATATGTAGATAACTCTAGGTTTGAATATCTGTGAATAAACGGAATCTGAAGAAAGACTTTTCTCCATGTTTTCTTTCCAAGATCTTCAGGCTTTTCTGTTACCAAGGTATGTTTTACTAAGTATAAGGTATAAGGACTACTAAGATATGTTCGTCTGTTAATGTTTGTAAACATCTGATCTCATTTCATCTGTAAAATTCTATTCTTCTATTAACATCTGTCTGTAAAAGTCTGTTAACGTCTTTTAACATCTACGTCTTTTCATCTGTAAAAGATGTAATTTTGAGCTATTCGCGATTGTCTATTCATTAATCTTGGGGGACTGCTTATAAAGTAAGTTGTATTAACTGAAATTTCGAGCTAACCAAATGAAACATGATCTACGCAAATTATTGAACTAAAGAATTGCAATGAACAGTAAGTGAAACCAAATGAATATAAGAGAGATTGTACAATTACAAGAAAGAAATTCTAAGTTAGTGGCTAGAAGATAGCAACATGGAATGAGTTGCCCGTTTCTATCATCCAAGTCCAATTCGACTCCATGCCTAACCGGTTAGAAACCGTTTTAATTGCCAGGGGTGGCAGCTGTTTCTACTAATTTTGCACCCCCGTAGGCCCCCAAACTGCTTACAAATTTAATAATTTTGTTTTCATCCCATAATGTTTACGCACTATAAATAACTTTTTTGTATTTGCTTTCTTTCATGGTGTTGCAATTTTAATGGTCAGCAGTGTAGTTTAACAATATTAATGACTTATCCATTACATTTTTTAAATCCGTGGGCATTTTTTGTTTCTATTGCTTGCCTATTCAAAATACGATTTCAAGTGGCTCTTGTAACTACTTTGAGTATACGTGAAACAACTCTCTTTGTTTTTCCTAACAAGACTTTTGCATCACTTGTGCAAATATCAATGTGTTTTTATAATGTAAGGGTTAATACAATTAAATATATCTTTTACTGTCGCTTTTTGATGTTATTTATGTACTCATGAGTAAGCACACTTCAACAATTTTATCAAATATTTTACGAAAAAATACTAGTAGTGCAGCTAGTCCTACGACATCTGTGGATTCATGAATTTGCAATGCATATTTGTTGTAAAGTCTAAATAAATTACTTCTTTATGGCAGCAAAAGATATTTAATACGTCATTAAACAATATTATTCGATAAATGTACTGCATCTATTTTTTGGCAGTCTACTCGTTAATAACACTCGTGTAATTTGTTAATAACGTAAGTGTTTCACATATGGCTGATATATATAGGGTAATTATAATTAAAGTTTTACTTTCAAAAGGCTGTAAAAAAATACTGATCAGAATGACCTGATATTTCATCTAAGTATCAATGGGAATTTGTTTTGCAAAAGATAAAAAAAGGCTCAAACGTGGACGGATAGATGGCGCTGTACTAGTCATAAGAGGCTAAAAGCAATTGCTGTAAAAGATATGCGACTTTTAAGATATTTATTAAATGACGTGAGACATACTCACAACGCATTATAGGTTCGATAAAAAAATAAAAAAAAAAGGCGGAGAACATTCCTTTCCTGTTATTCTGCATCAAAATAGGTTTCTATCTCTATCATTGAAGGATCGGGCTTTGCTTGTGAAGCTCTGTTATAAAAAGTGACAGCGTGGTAATCGTATCGAAGAAATTCCAGACATTAAAAGGTTTAAAAAGGGAATCTGATCTAATGATTGCACTCGGTCAAAAGAAAGTGATTAATATATTCGAAGAGACGGGTTTATTTGGCACGAAATGTGGCAGAGTGATGAAATCAATTGCTTCGACATCAGTGAAGGATGGGGCTACAACATTGGAGGAAGCACTAAGCAGTGCTTTGGGAACGGGCAGTGCACGGGTAATTGCCCGAATTTTAGACATGCTTATCAGTACGGTTAGTCACATTTTACGAAACATCTTTCAGTGCTATCCATTCAGAATTACGCATATTCAGAAGTTTGTTCCTACTGATCTGCCAAAACAAGAAGCTTCCCCCCTGCGATCTCTTGCTCGAATGGTTGTGGAAAATACATGGCTATGGAAGATTTTGTAGACAGTCGACGCCCATTTCCATCTCCAAAGTTTTGTCAATACTCACTATTGCAGAATATGGGAAGAGAGAATCCGTTCCAAATGCCTCTTCATTATCAAAAAATGACTGTGTGTAACGGCTTTATGGCAGCATTTATAATTGACCTATTCGTTTTCGAGGAGATTGATCCTTAGAGTCCTGTCACATGTACAGCTACCACGATACGTTATGAATCTCTTTAGTGCAACCAGCTCTTTCTAACTCTGCAATAGCGCGAATGAAAGGATAGCATAATTTTTATTCAAGATGGTGCTCTTCCGCTCACTTCAAATCCAGTGAAGCAGCTGCTCAACATGCATTTCGGAAAGGACAGAATTATCAGTCGCTATTTCCTAAATGCTTGGCCACTACGATCATATGACTTGAACTCTTACGACTTCTGTCTGTGGTTAACCTTAAACATGTTGTGTACGCGACTCTGATTGCAAACTTAGCTGAACTGAAAACACGCATTACGCAACAAAATCACAACTGATGCACTACGACCTAACATGAAACATGTTGTTTATCGCTTTCAACTTGGGGAAAATACGGTGGACTGTATTTTGAATATTTCTTAAGCTAGTCGTAGCAGTTTATTCACGACTTCCTTTTCACGATGGTTTCCTCACTTTTTGCTCTTTCGATGGTTTTTGGCCTATCAACAATTAAAAACCGATTTTTTTTTCCTATCCGCTGTGGCATCACCTTGTCGTGGTGGAGGAGCTTTGAATAAAGAGTGACACAGCAACATGTCTCGTCTTTTAATTAGCCTCTTAAGTCAAGTACAGTGCCCTCTATCGGTCCTCTTTTAAACTGCTTTTTTTTTTTCCTTTACAAAATAAATTATCATTCCTTCACGTATACTCAGGTGAAATATCAGGTCATTCTGATCAATGGTTGTTCTTTTCAGCCTTTTGAAAGTGCTACTTTAATTATAATCACCTTGTACAATCAATTTTTCTCCGATAGAATGAGCTTCACCGCTAAGCGTAATGCAGTAACTTATACGGTAAGATGATTCAGTTATGTTTTTCTTTTAAGATTCAAAACAAAGGTAATTATTTGAAGTTTAGACTTTTCCATTGAGTCACGTTGTCTCATTTAAAAAAATCCTATATTTCCCTTTGTGATCAGCAGGCATCGTTTCTAAATTCGTCGAAGTTTGGCGGGACTCAAAAGAACTGTTTGAGAGTTTTGTTTGACATAAAACACATTTCGCAACAGAAGCATGTTACTCGCCAGTACATGTGAATCAAAATTTTAATTAACTTTCCTCATACTTCCGTTTAGGTCTATTTGTAAGAGACATATGTTCTTTAATATTATCTTTGAAGATATCGAGGTTTACTTGCCATTTTCTTCTTGAATAGTAGATGTATCAACTGAATTATCACGACTTCCTTTTCTCAAAACTCTTCGCTTTAACCAAAAATCCATGGATAAATTTTTAACACTTTATCAATTCTGTAAAAAAAATTGTTAAAGTGCCTTCCTTACATTTAGAAAAATTTATATTTAAAAAAAATATGGAGACCTAATATCATACGAGTACTCGAATTCGATTAAATGTAAATCAATAAAACAACACAGATTAACCAGTGTATTAAGCATTATTCCCGCAGATTTGTTTCCTCCAGAACCTAAACGTCGGTATGTTGAACATTTTACACGTATTTTAAAGGTGCTTTTAGTAAGATTTGTGAAGAATATATAAAGAAAGTATCAGCTAGTCAATCAATTATATGTAAAGTAATTTCATGCGAACATAAACTGCAAGGATTGCGTCATGTTTTTGGTAACTAAGCACATGTGACATTTTGGGATCCCAACAACTGTCTCAGTTAAGAAATTTGAATCCGTCAAATTAATATTCCCAAAATATCGAAAAAAAATGATCTATTATTAGCATTTTTTTCCTAGATCACTTAACTTTCCTCTGAACATAGTATGGGAAACCCAACTTTGAGGGAATCAAGACTAGAATACGTTGCTCGACTGAACATGAACGATCACGAGTTGAATGATTTTACCATTAGCTACTTTAGTCTGAATCAATCTGAATCCTCTGAATTATTTCGAATACATTTACACAATCTCGTTTTCTTAAGCATTCGATGCGAAAGATGCTTTGAGGAAGTTCGTTGACAATGCAAATATTGTGTCTCTCTAATTTCTGCAGAAATAGCTGACCTGACCCTTTTAATATAACATGGAGAGCTAAGAGAAAAATATCTCAAAATGAAAATGCCTTTCCTTCAAATAGTACTTTAAAGCGAGTATGCAAAATGTTTCTAAAAGAGTATCAATTTTACTATTGTTCAACTGTTACTTATAAATCCTTCTCTATTTTCAATCCTTCTACTTACCATTCCCTCCCCTTTTTCTTGAATTAATAGAGTTATGTCTAGATCACACAAAAAGGTTTCAATCTTCCTCCTTCTACTCATTTTCTATTCTTTTTTTTATGTTTATAGAGTTATACCTGGATCACATAGAGGTTTTGAACCTATCTCCTTGTATTTTTTTTCTTTCTTGTGCTTACATAGTTATGTGTGGCCACAGTAGCCTAGTGGTCATAGTCACGGACTTGCGACCTGCTGATTTTATGGAGTTGCGTGTTCAAGCCCCTGATCCCACTAAAGACTCAACGTGCAGTCAGGGCTGATGCACGCTAAATATAAATGAAACTCAAAGTCCTCACATGGACGTGGAGTGGAGGTTTGTTGAGGGAGGTGCCAGCTCAGGCGTCGTTCTCGTTACGTGACTGAGGCTCAAAATTACAAGATCCTTCACTAATAGCCTTGATGTTGCTTCTCAGTGCGATGTTAATAGACAATCACAACCATTAAAGAGCTTTGTACAATTCACTTGTATACATTTTTGTAAATTATGATTTGCAGCTGATCGTTCAAGAATGGCCCTTAAGTCGATAAAACTAACCAATCAACCAGGATTCAAAATAAGATGTAGTATTCGATTAGCAAGAAATTCATGGAAAAAGTCCAGTAAAAAAATGAAAAGTATGTGAATTCTCAAGTTAAATGGTCGTGTTGCCGATATTATCCCAAAGAATGTAATAGCTTTCTGAAATGCTTGTCACGCACTAAATTGCAGCATGTGCAAACACTTTTGCAGTAGCTGCAACAGGCGCAGATAAGAATATCCCTTCGCCTGCAGAAAGTTCGCTGACCCAGGTGTGTCAATGAATCAAGGCGTCGCGCGTTCTTGCCCACCCTCTCCTGTCGTCATTCCTATTTATAGATGTAAGGAATACCTGCCCCAACCATAAACACGAGGCAGGTCGGTAAACAGAAGAAATTCAGTGTTTTCTTCAAAAAACTTACCATCGAGGTGTAGGCACCTCTTCAAACGATTCATCAGTGCCAAGTGTGGCGAGGGGGAAATGCTACATAGGTAGATAAACTAAAACAATCGCTACAGATTCAGATGATGACTGGGACAATTCACTTTTCCGGAAATTAGTCCCGCGGTGTATTTCAAGGTCTTAAGTTTCAAGATGGTTATCCAATGCGTTATTTTTCAGGCAGTAGAATCATGGAAATAACATAATTAATTACAAAAAGGACATAGTTTAAAGAAACATGATTTGAGGACCGTTTGATGAAATAATTGCATTTTATACTCACGTATACAAAAGAAATTTGCTGGGATAAGCATATAGAATATTTTGCTTCGCTATTGATAATTATATTATGTTAGAGGAAATTATGTCCCCGAGATTATTGATAATTTCACAAATTGAAAAAAGGGTTTAATTAAAAGATGACATGTTGAAAATCGAAAGTTTAACGAGTGCAATGATAAATTATCATAATTTTTAATTCAATCACTTAACTTTACACAGAAAGAGTACAACTTTCCTGGCAAAAATGTCGAGAAATTGAAAGGTGGGGAAAAAGACAAGAAAAATAAGACCTATTCGTCAGTGAAAGAGTAATTGGTTGTTGGCTAATTATTGATAAAGTTTATGGGAACTGTTTTGGGGAGACTGGCTCAGCGAAGTACCTTTTACCTCGGTGTGATTATACATGGTAACCAACTACGAAAACGTTTCTGAAATCAAGTTACCGTGTTGGCGCCATGAAAGTGGTCGCTTTTCACTAAGATTGCCATGTTATTTAAGCTAAGCATAAGTATTTGAGAGTCATCTTTTTTTTTTCTTTAATTTTCTTTTATTTATGCTATAATTATAGAGCAATCCAAGCAAGTGTTTTTAATTTGGATTGAAAACGTAAGATTCCAAGGAATTTATATGAGTTTGGAATCAAAATTATTATTTAAAACTTAGAACAAATCCTGAATATTGGACAGCATGAGATTGAACAATCACAGATACTGCATTTTCGACATGTGATTTAAATGTTATGTAGTTTATGAAAACACATTTAGTTATCATATTCCTTCATATGGAAAACTTTAAAAACATAAATGAATATATTTGAAAAAAAAAATTGTAAAAGGCACATATAAACTTTATTAGAAACTAATCGATTAATGTCTGTAAACATTACGTACATAAAGAATAGCTGTAATTTACAACATTACGTACATAAAGATCATTAAATATTCAAAATAAATTTTATCCAGGTACCTCGGTTATGTCTAAGTAAAATTAAAACTTTACGTTACTTCCTTGTATATTAACACTATTTATATCATCATATTGATATTTTAGAGCACGTGTTTTTATATTGAATGCTCCCAGGTGTCGATTTCTACCCGAAACGAAGGTTCACTGTCCTCAGCTAAATACGAGGAGAGTTCAAAAAGTACCCGTGTTAGGAATGAGATGCGAATAAAGAGAAATTCATTATAATATTATCCATTGATCATTTTTCCATTTTCCATTTTTTTAGCCGTTTTTGCCTTCATTGGAACAGATTCACGGGAAGCAACCCATTGTTTTGATTGTTGCTTAGTTTCCGATGAAAATGATAGATTTGGGTCTCATCAACGGTGACAACTTGACGTGGAAACTATCAAAACTAACCTATGAATCAATATCATATTTGTAATGGTGCAGTTTAACAGAGGGCAGCACACAGTAGAAAAACCAACTTGTCTTAACAACGCCATCTGCTTTAATCATAAATACTTTTGAAATCTCCTACGTACACCCCACAATTTTAAACCCCGATCAGGTGACAAGATCGACACCAGAACTGAAACTCTACTGACCACATTCCCGTTGTGAAATGGACTTCCGTGTTAAAGGGAAGAATTTCTTATGAATATTTTTTTTAAAATTTGAAGAAAACAATGGATAAAAATCGGATATATATGTTTTCATCGCATGAGCTTATTGCAAAAGGAACCCGCTTTTCAGAAAGTTTTCGATTTTAGATTCCTTTTTTATACCCTCCCCCCCCACCCCCTTTTTTTTATAACTGGGAGAATTGCGTAAAATCAGTGTTTCCGCTTTAAAAAAAACACGTGCTAATCAGTCTCCCTTCCTGGATATAATTTACAGAGTTCCTTTTCGGGGGGCTCTCCGCAGGTATGTGCCACTCCAATCCAACGTCGGAATGTTATCGCTCCCGAAGTGCGGAGGGTGACGCCGAACAAATTGCCCTGCCTGTTATTTCGGGAGTTGCGGAAAAAAGAGCGTGTCACTCACGAAACTCGTGATTTATGACCCGGCAGCACTCGCGCTCGACTCACAAATCTACCCGGTGGAATTTTTGCAGTTTTGCAAGGGAAAAAAATGAAACATGTCTGCTAAAAGCAAATAATAACTGCGAAAAACTCTGCTACAAAAATTGGAAAAAAAAATGTATACAGATTTTTTTTTTTTTTTCAAACAAGTTATCTTGAAAATGTCTGTTTACGAACGATTGATAGTGGTTCACAAAGTAAATAAATATGTTACATGTTACAGTTGTTTTATTTCGTTTGCTTAGTTATTGCGTAAAGATTTTCGAAAAAATCCCCACATTCCTTGGATTTTTGGTATGGCTTAGATTGATTGATTGTATTGTTTTTGTAGGATATAGAGCAACACTAAGGCAATTATCCCTCTTGGTTTAGATGAAATGAAAATATCGTTTCAGAAGTACTTGGAGAATATTGGCGGTGGACAATGATCACACACATGAAGAAGACGACACCTGAGCTGATAACTCTCTGAGATTTAAACCTTTCAGCGTGAAAATTTTCAGACTCGTTTTTTTTTTCAGTAGCATTCCTCACTACTTTATTTGATGAGTCCCATTAAGGATGTGGATTTGAACCGTAGAACTATTTACCATCTTGAGGTACAGCAGTCTTAATCCTTGAATTAGAAATAATTCGTTTGCCGCTATTGCTCAAGCCAGAGAGTTCGTAGCCGGTGATATTTCAGTTAGATTGCGTGCTTGCGTCCTGTCATGTAGAACTTCTGAAGCACGTTAAATCTCTCACTGCTCAAAGTCCTCACATTGGCATGGATGTAAATATATAGAATGGGGTGCCAATTCAAATGCAAATCTTGTGAGTTGATCATAATTTAAAATTAAGAGGTGAATTGGCTGTGGTATGATAACCTTTGTGTCGAGCGGAAATATATAGCTAGAT
This sequence comes from Nephila pilipes, assembly GCA_019974015.1. Taxonomy (NCBI): domain Eukaryota; kingdom Metazoa; phylum Arthropoda; class Arachnida; order Araneae; family Nephilidae; genus Nephila; species Nephila pilipes. Next base: position 30,065 of record BMAW01083468.1, read on the forward strand.
GGTAATTCATTACATCAACAAACAAACATTGAAAGCATGTCTCGTTGGCAGGGCGTGGATTTGTATAAAAGTTGTGTATCCTCTCAGATTTTGACATCGTCATCTGACCATGGAAAGCAGCAAATATGTTCAATTGATAAACGAGAGCATGAGCTTCCCACTCGATTGGTATTTCTGCCATTTGAGTTGAAATGAAACTTGAAATGAAATGTGCAAAGTAGTTCCATTTTGAAAAAATTATGCTTATTTTAAAGTGTATTTTGTTGAAGTTTTTTAAATGGGGCCTCAATCGAATTAGAGTGTAATAGGCCTTATTGGATTGTAGATAATTAATGAGGCCTTGTCAGACTACCAGTAACATGTAGCAGTTTTCTAACTTAATACAATTAACCCTAATGGAACTGTCTGTTCGTTGATTCGTCTCTCTGTTCGTGCATCCGTCTATTTGTCCGTCTGTCGATATCTCTGCTCATCCATTTGTTTTTCGTCGGTGTAATCATCTGCCTATTCTATCTTCAGTTTTTTCGTCTGTCAATTAACCTACAATACAATTTCACTATTAAAAGAAATTCCATGCCTAATCTATGAGTTATGAATCTCAGTACTTTGCGTGTGTGTGTGAACCCAAATTAGATTAGAAGATACGTCTGTGCATTCAGATCATCCCTTGTACACAAAGATTTGTCTTTCTCTTGACAGAGTTTTGCTCTTTTGATCAGACCGACACTTTCTAATGGTCTACACATTCACGAAAAATTTCCAATTAGCAAGCATTTGGAGATATTTATGGTTCATGAGCCTTGCTATGTTCTTAAATAATAAAAAAGAAAAGTTTAATAAAGAACACATTGCATGAGAAAAATATGTGTGGTAACTTAGGTAGTAAAATTTTATCGAGTAATGATTTTTTTTCTTATTCAGTGAAATACCATAATATAAGCTTTTATTTCACTTACTATGATGATTTGTATGTAAAAAAAAAACTTTCCAGTTCAAAATTTGTACCTGAATTTTAATACTTTTCCTTTCATCCCCCATCCCGAGTTAAAGTTTTGTGTACACTTAGTTATAACTCTGATGAGACTGCAATATTGTGGCAAGCTCAAGCAGTGGCGGAATTAAGGGTGAGGGCTCGAATTTTAATGCACTTTCTATCATTTAATCCAACTGAAATTTTGCATTCAAGTACAACTCCGATAGTAATAAAATGTAATGGTATGCTCAAGCAGTAACGGATTGGGGAGGGGGGGCTGATGGCCTTGGCCTTGCATTTAGTTCAGTTGAAGTTCCGAAGACACATATAACTCACATAACCTCTTTTTATTCTTAAATTTCCACACAAAAAGAGTTAAATAAATGTAAATAAAAAAAATTAATCAAGCTTTTAATTAAAGGTAAACTAAAAATATATAAACGATTTCTTATTTCATAATATATAATTCAGAAAATCTTGAGGCGTTAGTAATTCTTTTGATCTCATATGTGTATCTATGGCACAAAATCTATGTGTATCTATGGTATGTGTCTCTATGATTTCATTAATTACTGAGTATCTTAATTCGTAAGATACTAGGTAATTAATGAGAAAATTATATGTCATTTAACATTTAAAAAATTGTTTTTATACCTTTTAGTCTATCTTTAAATAAAAACCTGGCTAATTTTATTTTACTATTTATTTTCTGAAGGAATTTAAAGTTCTCTTTCTCATCAAACTCTACATGACCTACGATTCATCGTGATTAAAATAAACTTGGGGAAAAAGTCCCTTTCTGGGCAAAAACGGTTGTATAAAAAAAAAGTATAAATCATGTATACTCAAGCACGCGTGTTGTAAGCTAAAATTCAGTTACACTCACCAAAGCTATGCTAACATTGAATTCAGAGGATGGGGTAGTCAAAAAGCGTCATTAGATCTACGGAGCCGTACCTTCATTTATTTCAAACAGTGCCTTAAATCCGGTCCTTTACCAGTTGAAATTTACTTACATCATCGCTGTGCTTTACCTATTACTCCTTAGCGGCGCTCTCCGAGGTAATTTACTAACAAATTTTAACAGTGGTAAAAAAAAAATTCTGTGTTTGAAAAAGGCAGACGACTTACGCAAACCTTTTTGCGACGGCATGCGGAAACACTATCCTACCGCCGGGGGCGGAGGGTTTTCGCTTCTAAGCCAAAATCCAAGAAATACAGGAAGAAAACACGTTATTTTTAATAATGTTCTGTGGACCATACATGTGATATATGCTTTGTATATTTTATTTATATACATTATACTATTAACATACTTTACATTTATTATTAATATTATATTTTATTATTGCAATACTCCTTCCGTAATCGTCTATCTGTCCCTGATAGCAATCCCGGCATCTTTACATTGGCGTCATAGCCATAGAAAATTATTTTATACCTTCTCCTTCAATAGTGATTGTGAATGCTTATGAACGCGTCACACTGAGAAGCAACTCGAGGACAACTGCCGACGGACCACCTAATTTTGAGCCTCGGACAAATGGTGAGGACGATATATATATATATATATATATATTAAACTCTGTAAGGCGCCACACCATCAATGAAATATATTTTTTTTATTTTTTTTTTTTTTTTTTTTTTTTTTTGTACCAAATATACAATAATCACCTCATCAAACTTGTCTCAAAACTTAACTTTCCAGATCTGCCAAATAATCTGCCCACACGCTATGCTAAAACACAGAAAAACATCCATCGCCAACAATCAACAAATAACCTGTGCTCATTTAAAGTGCCGTCAGAAAGCCTACGAATAGGACAAATTTAGTATAAACTTAATGGCTCCAAAGAGGCTAAATTCTTATGCTAATGATTGGTTTGATTTTATCAACATAGCACTGGGAACAACACGAGGGCTAATGGCGATGGACCTCTTTATTTTGAACTTCTCTGAAGTGACGACACCTCAGCTGCCCCCCCCCATCGTAACTTCCACACCACGTCAATGGGAGGACTTTAGACCCAGACAAATTTAATGTACATTAGTTCCGGCTACACGGTAGATCTTTAGTAGCATCAAGGCTTGGGTCCGTGATTCGACAAAAATCACCGGCCGTGAGTCCGCTACCATGACCATTAGGCTACCAGGTCTAAACACTAATATTGAACTAATTTAATTGGTGTAAGTAATGAACTTCTCAAACTATTTTTTTTTTCTATTAAAGAATCTGAAATTTTTCGCGTGTTTGGTTTCGCCTCTTAAATTTATCCTTAATTTCTAATTTTATAAAATTCTACTTGTAAGTTTCTATTTTATGGGGATCTAAAATTTGGTTCCGTAATTTTAAATATCAGTGTATGAAATATTTCAGGATAAAAAACAATGCTATATATATATATCACCAAATGACAGATAATTGTTTTACTTTATTAAAAACCCAAAAAATTGAAAAAGTATCATTAATATGAAAAATATAAATTATTAAATTTAGTTACGGGGGGAAAGTCAATATTAGAACAGCAAAATTTTTATGTGCTTGGATATCCCATGTCATAAGACCTATTATTAGCAAATTTCATGCAATTCTCTGCAATTGTTCCGGAAATATTCAAGACCTAAATTACAGTTGTACAACGTGGTAGCTTAAGGGTTCGTATAAGATTGTGTATAAATATGATCATCTATCCACTTTTCACGCAGTGTTAAAAAGTGGGGAAAATACTCGCATTATGAATTGATTGAGTGACATTATCCAGTATATGGTTCCCTAACAATTTTTATTGAATATATTTGATGATAAAGATTGGATTCGAATGAAATCTGAAACACAAGCTGTTTAGTTCATTCTCTACCTAATTTTGCCAAGTGCATTCCATAATGGGAATATACTGTTTTAGAAGTTAACAAAAATTGGTTAATTAACTTTATTAATCAATCTATTAACATCATAATTAAGTTCCCCATAAGCCATAGGGCCGCGGTAGCCTAGTGGTCAAGGTCGTGGACTAGCGGCCTGGCGATTTTCGTTCGGTCGCGGGTTCGATCCTTGGCCTCCAAAGACCCGCCGTGTAGCCGGGGCTGATGCACGTTAAATCTGTTCGGGGCCCAAAGTCCTCCCGTTAGCGTGGTGTGGATGTTAGGAGAGGGGGTGCCAGCTCAGGTATCGTCCTCGTCACTTGACCGTAGTTCAAAATTACGAGGTCAGTCGCCAATAGCCCTCGTGTTGCTTCTAGTACGACGCTAATAAAAAAAAAACTAAACTAAATCAATCCCCATAAGTCATTCATAGTGATACCAATATTATCTCGATCCGACGAGAATTTCGAATGTCTTCCATGTTTTGATAACAGAGCATCAACACAAACATTATTCAATGCGATTAAAACATGGAGAGGATGTGTAAAAGTGTCCTCAGCTGTTTTTCTGCCTGATATACCTAATAATTTTTTCTGCCAGAATCTACAACTTGATTTAGTTTGAATGTTTATTGAGGTCGCAATAAGATGCAACAGAAAGGCTATTGGTAACGGATCTTGTAATCTTAAGCTTTTTGATCGAAATTACGAGGTTATTCGACGTTACAAGAACTACACCTGAGTTGATACTCCCCTCCCCAGAGTCCCACACCACGCCAACGTGAAGCCTCATCATATTTAACGTGCATCAGCCCCGCTTCAAGGTGAGACTTTAAGGAAAAGGACTCCAATCCGTGATCGATGGAAATAACATAACGCAGAGCGCAAGTCTGTGATCATGACCACCCGGCTATCGCGGCTAGTGATTGGCAACAGTTCTGATACAGTTCGGAACTTGTTTCATAACTCTGCGATTTCAACCTCTTTCGAAGAAAGTAAATCAACCATACATTTAATCATTTAACTTCGTTGACCTGTTTTCTGGTCGCCGGTGTGACTAAATCCGAAATTTCGCCCGCACAGCAAGGCTGTTGTTGACAAGTAGGAATTTTCACTCTTGAAGAAAGCGGAAATTATATAAGTACTGCTACAACAGTGGCTGGTAATTTGGATCTCTCAATATTATTGAGAAATAGGGCCAGACAAATAATCTAGCAGCCATGTATTAATTACTGTGATGAGGGCCTTTAAAGCCGTCTGATGCCAAAGAACCAAACTCTATTAACACATTTTCAAACATTATTATCCCGATTTTCGTCTTATTTCGTGACGTTGTAATTCGTTTATCCCTTTAATTATAGACGCTTTATAATTAAAGGCCTATAATTATAAAACGCCTATAACTTAGAAATATTCCATAAATGCACAAATTTTCTTTTTAATATGCAACAAGCCCAATTAGCATTTAGTAAAGGAATTATGAAATGTTAGCTCCTATAGATAAACAGTATGCGAACGGTCGAGTTCTTCGCTCAGCTAAACAATTTAAAAACTTAGAATCAAAGCAAGTGCTTTTGATCTCGCTTTTTTCTGAACTCCGATGGTTAGTTGATTGGTTTTATCAACGTCGCACTAGAAGCGCTCACTATTGGCGACTGACCTCGTAATTTTGAACCTCGGTCAAGTGAAGAGAACGATACCGGAGCTGGCACCTAACTTCCTCTCCTAACTTCCACTCTGAACTCCGAAGGAAGCTGGGAAATTAATGGGTGAACATAGCGAGAGAGAAATTCAAATCTCTTTTCTTTAAAAAAGAATTTTAACTGTTTTTTAACATAAAACTGGTTGGTTATGATTTTCCTTATTTAATTATGAAGATGTGGTATATTTTATTAAACTGAATTTAGAAAACCGTAACCTGCACAGCAAAGCCCAATATGAAACCCAACAAAAAAAATTTATTCTGGCAGGAAAGAAATTAACACATTAAAATAGGTTACCCTCTTTAGGATAGAGAAGTCTTGGAGCTATCTGAAGAAACATACCCAGCCTAGGTTTTGGAGATTATTGTTTTCACTTGTTTAGACGGAGCTGTCATTTGGCTGATATACTCTCGTCACTGGCAGATATCTGTTGAGCTTGAGGGACGGAGGCGATTCGAACTACTCATCTTCGGACCAATCTAATCCGGTGAGCCTTAGAAGCGGCCAAAATCAGGAAGAATCCGTTTCAACTTGCAGAAGATAACTGCAGCAATATGTCCTATTTATTAACATTCCACAAAGACCTAAAACTAAGTGAGTACTTCAGAAAAACGATACTCAGTAACTTATATGGTTGCGAATTCTACTCGTGGGTTTGACACCTGCAGCCACACAAGATCCACCGTGTATCGGGGGAGGCTCAGAGTTCTCGCTTCAGGATGGTATAGAAAGTAGGAGGCAAACTTAGGAGTCATCCTTGTCAGTGACCGTGGCTCAAAATAACCAAGCCCGTCGCCAGTCACCCACGTGCTGCCTCTGAGCGTGAAATTAGAGATCAATGAATCAAAGCATCGATAATATTCGAAAATTACTGGAACTAAGGAAATGCTTTAACTTTTTTTCACTTAACCTGACATGTTATCATGAAAACAGAAATATTGGATTTTTTTATTATTATTAAATACAAAATTTTTATTTCTGGTAGCATTTTTAAACAGCATCACATTATTCTCGTTTAAGAATTGTATTCCTAAAGACCCTTCATATAGAAGAACTGATTCGTGTTAAATCTGTTGGGGCTGTAATTCCTTACACTGATATGACATGGATGTTTTAGAGAAGGATGCCAGATCATGTGTTGACCTCGTCTACTGACCATGATTCAAAATGACGAGGGGTATTAATTGTGGTTAGCGGACCTTTGTGTCGGGTAGAAATGGACAGTCGAAAGCTTTTAATTACATTTTTATATTCTTTTAGGTGGGGTATTTATATTAAGGTATTATCTCTTTTAATAGTATTCTCCTAATATAAATACCAAATTGTTTCATCTGCAAAAAAAATGTGATTCTTTTTGTTTGTTTACACCTTTATCTAAAAATAAAAGTGTGTCGGGAATCAATTTTGAGGAATATTACAGTATTATTTCAAAGGGAAGCCTTTTTTCCGTAGAATATATATCTGATCATTTACACCAGGATAGGTAAACTACAGAGCACGAGCGAAATCCAGCATTTGGGTTAATATTGTTTTTGCATGAAAAAAAAACATTACAAGAAAAGTTACAACAGAGGTTTTCAGTACTTGATGTTGATATGTTTATAATAATGTTCATTGATATGTTTATAATAATGTTCAAAGAAATAGATCTAGATAGATAGATAGAGATAGAGTTCTTTAATTATCTTTCGGAAGATAAATACTACCAGTTAAAATCATATACTAGAAGATTTATATCTATATTTGGGAGTGTTTACTAATCTGAAATTACACGTTTTCGAAAATGAAGTGTGTAAAATAGTAATACGGAACATTAAATAACAAAGGACTGATTTTATAATTAACTTTACTGGTAGGAAGTTCTAATTTCGAACTCCGGTATGACGAAATATTATTTCAGAAAAAACAAAGTCATCGTATTAGTATAAAATTTAATCAATTCTTTAATACGTTTATAAATAAATTGAAATTTTTGTGTGTTAGCATGTAAAGTATCACTTGTTAATAAAAAAAAATTGCAATTTTTTATTTGTTGCTGTTGTTGAAGTATGAGTAGAGTATGGCTATAAAATATCTGCGAACACTAACCTTAAATTTTGCAATCTGGCTCTTTGCAGAAAAAAATAATTGCTAGACCCTAATTTAAACTATCTTTTGTTGTCGATTAGATTGTGTTTTCATCTCTAGATGGCACAACATGTCGATATAAAGCATATTCGTTTCCCGTCGTCTACAATTTTTCACTATTGAAAACAGGTGTTATTTATGTTATTAATTTCGCTTTTAGTGCACTTTTTAAAAATACACGGCCTTCCTTTTTGAAAATATCGGATACCTAATTTTAAAATGATTATTATGAGAGAGAAATGAGTTGGTAAAAAGAAAGTACTTTGCTTGAGAAATAAGGCTTTTTACTCAAAAAGAACTGTTTTTCGAATCAGTGGCGACATCTCTTTCAGTTTTAACGAAACAAAGAAGTGGTCACCTTTTTCACAATCAAACGCTTCGCATTGTAATTATGTTCCTATATTTTACGTTGAATTAGTCAAAATTAATCTATGTTGTTATCTTCTAAATAACCAGGGAAATAAAAGTATTATTAGCTAAATGAAATGAAAAGCTATGTAAATTTTGAGAAAAGAGTTTGGGAAGTTTTACTTTAAACTACAAGACTTCTAATATTTTTTTGTTTTTATAAAGTATAGTATTAATATTTTAATAAATGTAAAGATGATATATACTACAAATAAGAATTTTCCTTGTTCCTGTGTATCATTGCAACCACGTTCTTCGGAAGTAGAGAAAGAGATTTTAATAAATTAGTACTACTTATTACATGCAGACAAATTTTGAACAGTCATATTTTATGTCTTAATTACGCTATATAAATTCAGGTAAATAGAACTCAAAACAGACTGTTCTAATAGGCTTTTGTTTTACCTATTTTGCCCACATTCTTCCGAAGTGTTGAGCGAAAATGTCAGTCTCCGTATTCATATGTGTGACTGACAGTTCCATGTTTGATGGAAATCAGCTTTTCGAATTATTTTTTATAATCATCCTTATTCAAGAAGTCAGATTTTCCAGTTCTTCCTTTTTACACTCAATCATGTCTGAGAGAGGAGAGAGGTTTTCGAGATTTTCCTTTCATGTTTGAAGCCGGCTTTTCAAGTTCTTCCATTTCATACCCATACAATTAGTTAAACTTAATTATATTCCTCTGTTTTATGTGTTTGTTAATTTTCTTATTTCACTGATTTACTATCAAGAACTAAGAATGGTTCTTTTTTCTTCCTGCATATTCCGCAAAAAAATCCCTTACGATGACAAAATGCGACCAGTAGTACGAAGGGGTTCAAAAAGTATCCGCCTTAGGAAAAGTTAATTCACTACGTGTTTCCTCTTTTTAAAAATTCCACGAGAATGACGCTCTTCGCTTCCCAAAGAAGTATAACTTTTCCTGTCGATGAGGCCATTTTCACCTACTTTGAAACATGTTCACCGAAAGCAACGCATTATTTTCATTGTTTCTTGGTATCTAGATCTCATCGAGAGATTGATAACTCGATGCAAAATGACGACGACAACTCGACGTTGCAGTAATTTACATTAACCTATGAGGCCGTATCAAATTTGTTTCGGCTCGTTTAACGGTGAATAGTACACAATGGTAGCCTTCACTTGCCTCAGCAGCACCATCTATCGTTGAAAACTGATACTTTTTAAACCACCCTCATATTGTTTCTCACTTTAAAAGCAGATTTGAATCAATATCAACAATTATATTTTTCAACAGTCCCTTTTTACCTCAACCTATAAGCCTAATATAGCCTCTCGTAATCGTTCTAATCATCTATTATATCCAACTTTCCGAAACAGAATTTAATGCTGGTCAATTCTTTGTTCCAGCAGTATATAAATCTAACAGCTGTTGTAAATGGTAGGCGGCATTTTGGAACAAAACACCGTTTCTGATAGTCATTTGTGTTGCCCGTAATTTCTAATATTACATTTCGAAAATGCCTGTTTCCCAACATGCAACTTCTTGGTATGAAAATTTGAAAATGTGCATATCCAAAGCAAAATAGACTATCCTTAAAGCATTTGTCCCTTTTTCTTCCATTGAAAGCAAATTCCCCATAACCTCGTTTAATCATAATTTATTCTCAGGTAGAGTTGAAAAAAGGTGGAAAGAAAGAAAAAATTCGAAATACAATAGCCAAACAAAAACGAAAATGGCATCGCCATTTGTCAAACTGCAACTGGAAATCACACTATCTCTGGTAGGATTAATAATTCCCTCTCAGAAAACGGAAATATCTTTGCAAGAATATCTCAAGGAAGATTAATTTCTCCAACTTTATTCAGCTTATTCGTGATGAACCTCCCAAACAAGCATGACACAATTATCATTATGTTTGCTGACGACCTTGCAATTATTTACGTTACTAAAATCCAAAAACAGACCCTCATGCACTTAACAGATACCTGTCAGCACTTGAAAACTGGTTCATTGAATGAAAAATAGCCCTTACCGTTAATAAAACTGTATCAGTACTTTTCACAGCCAAAAAGGAAAACGTAAGTGATGAAATCTACCTATATGACACTAAACTCTCTTAGTCCCAGCAAACAAAATATCAAGGGTTGATTATCGATAAAACTCTCCCTCTCAAACAACACTTAACTCAAATTAAAGAACATTTCTCAGCAGTAGCCGGTAAATTCTTCCCCCTAATTTCTAGGAAACCTAAATTAAATCTCACGAACAAAAGGCTTATCTATACTCTGGTTCTCAGAACTATCAATACCTATGCTTATCTCGTCTGGAGATTTGCTGAAAAGACAAACATAAAGATCATTATAAAAGTTCAAAATTATAACATTAGGCAATTTGCTGCGCCAACTCGTATATGCGAAATGCGGAACTGACCTAAATTAACCCTCGATTAAACAATTCATTGTCTAAATATCAAGAAAGTTCTTCAACAACACAGGTAATACTGACAATAAATCCTTCAATAAGAATGAAAACCACACTCTCCCTCAACTCACTTGAAAGCCAATCATACCCTTGGCGCTTCAATTGCTCGACGCACCAGTAATACTACATTTCCTCAAGTACAGCTCCCAGACAGGTAGGCCAGACATAATTCCTTTCATATTTCTTGCAATACTTAACTTTTAAATCTTTAAATGTTAACTTTAAACCTAAATTTATAACTTTAACATGTTTAACAAACATGTTCAGACCAATATGCAAATTATTAAATACCACTTTTTTAATAAACTTCAGGGTAAGTGTAGAAATCAAAGTCATGATGTCTTACCAGTCCAACCAGGCTTAGGACTTAGCAAACTTCTTCCCAACTGGAAATCACTGGCGTAGTTGCTCAGAAAAAACGGCGTTGGGTTGGCAGAATTTGGCGCATTTCTTCGCTGTAGCGATTTCCATTAACATGATTGTGATAACGCACATGTACAGAAAAAAAAATGTGATAATTTTTTCAAAGAGTGTGTAATTCTACTCATTCCTTTTTGTCCAAATGTTTTTTTACTTAAAGACATAGTGTTATTAAATTAACTAAAAGTCACAAGTTTAGAAAATACAAGTTCTGTCACGAAAGGAGTAAAAAAATTAACATGTTTTTGTATGAAACGTATTACTAATGGAATAGTGTTCAAATGAGTAATATTATTACTTTCCTGCGAATAAATGCTAGAAGTAATGTGGAAGTTTAAAAAACTACGATGATCTAGTAAGAGTACATTAGGGATCATGAATTCAATCCATTTTATTAAAATTAATCAGTTCTTCTGGTTCTCATCAAGAGTTATGGTTATTTACTTACTCTGATCATGTATAAAGGGCAAACAACTTGATGAGTATGTCGAAGATAAATACGCAAAGAAGAAAAAAAAAAACATTTCCAGCTTTTAAAGCTCCCGTCTACCGGCCATTTTGATTTCGTAGGTGTAATGTTAATCCTGTGAAATTTCGCCTAACTTTCTCAGATCTTTACTATTTGATCTATTTGAATGCAATAAAGTGCATCTAAAAGAGCAAAAAATAATTCTGCAGGAATTACTTTTTTTCTCCGAAAATTTTAAATGTATTTTAATATTTTTAGATACCGAAAAAAACTCACAAACAAATCATTTAAATAGGGGTAAAAATATCATTAAAAATCGAAGAGGGAAAGTAATTATGCAGAAGCTTTCATTATTTTTTGGTCTTTCAGATGTACTTTATTGCATTCAAATAGATCAAATAGCAAAGATCTGAGAAAATTTGTCGAAATTCCAAAGGATTAACATTAAGTCCACAAAAACAAAATGGCCGATAGTCTTAATACGATAAAAGTAAAAACCACACTACAATAAGTTAATTGTAAAAAAAAAATATTATTTGACGTTTATTTTCATTCAATATGCTCCCTGGGGACATTTTAAAGTTGAGGGTTTTATTACGTTCCGTATTAGTATTCAACATGAAATATATTACTAGTTTTCCGTTAAAGTAAACTACATTTAATCTTACTTAAGAACGATCCAGATACCAAATTATTATGAATGTGAAGCAGAAACTTTCACTCGTCTTCATCTAGAAAGTATCAAAAAGTTCTACTTATCGGACCGATATTAAAGGGAGGTCCGAATCAGAAATGAATTCAAATTTGATCTCAGCAACTGTCTATCGTATAATCTCTGGGAACTAAACGTCGTGTATACAAATTTCTCTCCATTACCAAAACTCCGAACTTTTTGTTGCTCAAACTCCTTTCAACTCGCTATCTGAACCCTTTTATTCAAGTCAACATAGCAATTCTAATTTATATAAATCATGGTTCATTCCCAAGCAGAGGCTCTACAACTCAATGAACGTCATATAGAGTACCGAAAGATTGATATATACCTGAGAATCCTATTACAGCTTATCAAAATTGGTATCAATGCTAAATTGTGTTGGTAATAAATTAATTAACAGACTCAATTAATGTAGTTAATTTGCTTCTAAACCTTAATATTCTCAATTTTGAAATCGTTTTTTTTTTTATTGAGTACCTGATTTCTCATCTTAATTCTTTAAAATTCAAAATTTGTGAACTTCTACACAAAAGTTGTAAGTTACTGAAGTTTACAGAATTATCCGATGATGATGTGTGAATCGAACCTTTGACAATAATAAGTTTTATTCTCAACACTTTCGAGGCAATTGACATCAAACGATAATTAATTTCCAATTCTAAAATAATACTTATAATAATAACTTCCAAAAAAATTGAAAAAAGTTAGTATTATATTAACACAAAAATGAGCCATTTAATACAATTTCGAGAGCGAAGGTTGATTTTTAACGGTTATTATTATTATTATTGTTATAATTATTATTATTAATAATATTATCCTGATTATTATCATTATTACTATTATTACTATTATTATTATTATTCGTGTCTAAAACGACAAAATTAAAAATTACTGCAATTTTTTCCAATAATTTAAGAAATATTCAATTTTGAAATTACAATTGGACGAACCTTAATGGGCCGTGCACTAGTTCCTAATATTTACTTATCGATCCATTCAACACTTGATGTTAAAAAACAGAGGAAATATTACGGATCGTTGGCTCGTAGTAATGTAGTGCATGACCTAATACTTTTCTCGAATATTTCTAAAATGGATTATTAAATTGGAATGATATTAGAAGATAATGTTAATTAGGACATCCTCTACCTGATTCGGAACAAAAAAAAATCTGATCCCGCAATGAGAAAATTATTTTCATAAGTTAATTAATTATTTTAATTAATTAATATGTTAACATCATAATTTAGTTCTCTTAAAACAATTAAAGCTTATGTTCACCAGCCATTTTGATTTTGCTTACGTAATATTAATACTATAGATTTCTATTTTCATTGTCAAATCTAAACTATTTTATCAATTTTAATGAAAAAAGTGCTTCCAAAAGAGAAGAAAGTAATAGAGGTTTCTACAGAATTAAATTTTCTCCACGATTTTCTAAGATATTTTAACATAATTCTTAAAGATCGAAAAATCCAAAAAAGAATCAATAAAATAGGCTTAAAAATATTTTTTTTTAAAAGTCAGCGGAAATATATCGCAGAAATCTTCATAGTTTTTTGCTTTTTCGGATATGCTCTATATACTCAAATAGATAAAATATTCTAGGTTTGAGGGCGAAAGTAAAAATTCCTTAGGATTAACATTAAGTTCACGAAATCAAAATGGCTGGTAGACGAGAGCCTTAAGTGTAGTACCAATTCTGCAAAAAACTTTAGTTATTTCGAGTGTCCTACCTTGTTTACATTGTAAATATTTCTTTTTAATATAACGTATTTACAAAAATAGTTTTTCTCAAACAAAAACTTTTAAGGACGGGGAATCCTAAATTGTAACATTTCTTTTGGGCGGAGCACTTACAATACAACATAAGCTTTAAAGTAAAACTCGTATTCCGATGTTCAGAATGTTACTTTTATTTAAGAATAAAATAATGGTGCTGATTCATATAAGTGTGAACATGTTTATTTAAAAATCCCTTTAAAACAATTCTCATATTCAATCCGATACATGAGAGCTTGGTTGGTGATCTTTTTAGATTTTCCTAATATTGGGACGAATGAATGATACAGCCATTCTTGTCACCTCTTAATTTCGTAGATTCTCGCGTTTCTTTATTTTAGTATTGACCATCATGGAAAATCTGGTCTCATAAAGATATGATTTGGAAAATGTGTTTAGTATTTTTGTTGTTGTCGATAGACCCGACTTTTCAACTGTAACAGGGATCTAAAATAATTCCGAAAGGTGGAACCTTCTCATCTCATAATCATTATAGCGTAATTTGCTTGATTTTTCTACACCACTCTGTCTAGTACATACCACAGTTTTCCATAGTAATTAGGCATTTATTAAGTTTACTGTACCACTTACGTAAACAAAAAGTTTAACTGTCATTCGTGCTAACAATCCTATAAAAGAAATTATTTTACATTGTATTAATTTTTTATAACAATTTTTAATTGTGTATTTGATTATTTTCGTGGAACTCTTTCAGTGGCTTTTCAAACACCAATGTTACGTGGATTGAGAAGAATTATTCTATGATATATGTTAAATCACTATCAGACAACACACACTTCTGATGTAAATAATGCTCTTTGCATCGAGTTATCTGAATCGCACATTATCAAAATTAGATACTTTTCATAATATACATAATACTCTGTATACTACGTATAAAATAACATATTCAAAAAAAATATTTACAAGTAGGAATTGAAAATATTTGCACATTAACAAAAATATTTTACATGCATTTACCTTCACAAATTTCATTTTAATATTTTCTTCATTTATGAATGCTTTATTTTAACTCTTATCATGATACATTTAGTACTTAAAAACACAAAACTATTTGATATTAATTTTGATATTACACATGTGTACGTACGTGTGAGATTTTAATCCTGAATATAAATAAGATTTCTTAGAAGTAACATAATAGCACTCATTAATTAGCAATTTATTACTCAAGATCTCTTGAGCATAAATATATGAAAAAAAATTTTTAATCATAATAAAGGATTTAATTTGAAATTGAATCTTGCATCAGAAAATTCTTACGAATGTCAAGGTGTGAGAATGAATAGTGTCCAACGTAAGAAAATTAATGAACAAAACCATCTAAAACTACATTTTATTAGAATAACAGAGAACACAGTTTTTTTTTCTTTCACAACAATAACTTTATACAATTTTATAAATTTTCAAACTCTGAAACATTAGCGTTTTTCTTATTGTCGTAAGACAAGACTTTTGTGAAACATTTAATAGATATTGTTTCCAAATTCAGGAAGTAGAAATATTTTGTTCATGTAGTCTTTAAATTCAAAATATCTTATTTATAGTCCAAGAAATATTGATCACTCCTTTTTTACATTTCCTTTAAAAAAATTTCAGTTTGAAGAGAACAATTGATATGATAGTTCATTTTGTGTAAACATTACAATTGTTCCAAATAACGTATCACTTTACAAATGGTTTTTAAAAAATCCCCACTTTACAGTTTTAAGAAATCTCCACTTTACAGTTTTAAGAATCTCCACTTTACTCTTTTAGAAATTCAACTTACTTTTTTTATTCTCGTAATCCCTTAAAAAAATTATCTGATAAATAACAAAAAGCACAAGCATTAATCAAAGATTATCAATACAATGAACTCCCAACTAACAGTCAGCAACGGCTAAAAAAAAAAAGTCAAAAAGTATGTACAAAAAAATATTCTTATACATTAGAATAATTTGTCCTAATAATATATTATCATCTATCACTAACTCTAATAAATAGAAATGAAAAAAATCATGCAGCATTCGAATTCTTGTTAATACATTATTTCAACCATTTCACATATTGATAACTGTATACTTTAAGCAACAAAGTTTCCATCGCTGAAACATTATATTTACAGATCCATGCAGTCTTCATACATTCTTATTTAATGAGTATAGTCTCAATACGCTAATCGTCCTATTTACAACTTTTGGAAATATTTTCTTTGTAATTTGAAAGCCCAAACACAGTTACTCTACCGCATTACATTTCTTGTTAACCGATTATTCTAATCGTTTGATATATCGGTAAGTGTATGCATCAAGCAACAAAATTCCCTTTCTTGAAACATATTTACAGTCTCATGCAGTTTTCCCACACTCTTAATAAATAAGTACATTTCCAAAATGCAAATTGCCTTATTTACAACTTTTGGAAATATTTTCTTGGTAATTTGAAAGCCCAAACACAGTTGCTCTACCTCATGACATTTTTTTGTTAACAGATTATTCAAACCATTTGATGTATCGGTAACAGAATACATTAAGCAACAAAATTCCCGTCTTTGAAACAATATGTTTATAGTTCCATTTTCACACTCTTAATTAATAAGTACATTTTCAAAATGCAAATTGCCTTATTTACGACTTTTGGAAATATTCTCTTGGTAATTTGAAAGCCCAAACGCAGTTACTATAGCGTATGACATTTCTTGTTTACATATTATTCAAGCCATTTAATGTATCTGTAACTGTATACATCAAAGAACAAAATCCCCGTCCCTGAAACATTATATTTATAATTCCCTGTTCTTATGCTCTCTTAATTAATAAGTTTTATTTCAAAATGCCAATCACCTTATTAACAACTTTTGAAAATATTTTCTTGGTAATTTGAAAGTCCAAACGAGATTACTCTAGAGCATAACATGTCTTGTAAACAGATTATTCCAGCCGTTTGATATATCGGTAACTGCAAGCAACAAAGTTTCCGTCACTGAAACATTATATTTACGGTTCTGTATGCATTCTTCACACACTCTTAATTAACAAGTATAATCTGAAAACGCAAATCGCCTTAATTACAACTTTTGGAAATATTTTTGGGGAATTTAAAAGTTTCGTGCAGCAAACGAACAAGTCATTATCTGGTGTGGTTGGCTCATACACTCTTATTTCACAATCATAGTCCATAACTGCACACCACTCTTGAAAGTAGCTTCTTGGTCGTCTGATTCTCTGGGGGGAAGCGATTCCTTAATTTTTCCGATGACGAATTCATCCAATAAGGAGTTTGCTGTTTTCATGAAATTAATTTCCCCGTCTGATTTCCAGCTGAGATTATTCAGAAGCTCCTCTTCACTGGGTATGATATCAAAACTCGCCTTCGTCCATCTAAAGATATCCCAGATGATCCCGGTCACCGCCGTCAGCAGATCGTCTTGCAGATGCTTTGGTAACGCGACTTCGGACATTTTCTTCTCGATCAGCTTCTCCCATATCGGTTTGAGCTCGGAATCTTTAGAAAGGAATGCTTCAATCGAATTCCTCTGAACGGATTCTGCAGTGGTTCTCGCGCGAGCTTTCGCGACGTAATCCGTTATTCGCTTCTTTATCTTTTTCAGACCATTCACTCCTTGAAGAAATAGAGAAGGGGTTTTCTTTGGGGGCATGAATGAACCGGACAAACCAAATTTCACAAATTCAAATTCTTGTGCGAATGCCTTGAATTCCGGATCATAGCAAATACCGATAGCAATTTTTGCTAAGGCGATTTGCTGAAGAGTTGGTACATAATATCTTTCCGGATCTTCATCCATGGCTTTCAGAATGCACAACATTTTTTCGACTTTTAGGAAGGAAATCTATAAAAAAAAAGGAAGAGGAAAACAAATCAGAATATCATTTTAAATCACATAATTCAAATACATAAGATGTCCATTTAACCAGTTCTACGAGAGACTTTTGGATAAATTGGATCTAAATTGGAAAAGGGATTCACCATGTTTTGGCGGCAGCTTTTTTTCAATTGCAACGACTGATAT
This sequence comes from Nephila pilipes, assembly GCA_019974015.1. Lineage (NCBI taxonomy): Eukaryota > Metazoa > Arthropoda > Arachnida > Araneae > Nephilidae > Nephila > Nephila pilipes. The sequence continues at coordinate 48,008 of BMAW01083468.1, forward strand.
TAAAATGCCTTATTAACTAGCCTAAATTGAACGTCTCTTTTTGTCTGGTTGATAAAAGCGTAGTAAAAAGCGACCAGTCAACTTTTCTTCATACCCACTGATCAAGGGTTCGAAACACCGCCGGCACTCCAAAGTCAATTATCTTTCCCACTACGGGGTCACAAAACCATCTAACATTGAAACAGTGACCCAGGAATGAACACTAGATAGCAGCACAGCCTAGAACTATTGTTTGCATATGCCCCACGAAGCAAAAACACCTGCTTCTGTGTGTCTAAGACAACCTCACATAAATCACAACTAGTGATCTACCGGGTACAGCGCACGTGTCAACGAGACCACCACTTAACGAGACAGCTTATGATGTCAAATAGAAATTTTTCCAAGAGAAACTCAATACAACAGGGAGGAGATATTATAAATTGCAGTAATGGCTGGAAAAGCTACCTTCTCACAAATATCAGAATGTTTTTCTTCGCATCATCACGATGATACTAGAAGTGAAGTATACGGTGGATCTCTTCAGCAGCAAAGACAGAAGTTAAAGCACCTTAATAAGAAACTATACTGGGGCGCCTCTTTTGGTCTTGTTGATAAAGGCGGAGCAAAAAGGGACCGGACAATTTTTCTTCGAACACACTGGTTAAAGGTTCAAAACAACGCCGGTACTTCAAGATCAACTCTCTCCCCCCTCCACGGGTCAAAAAACATCAACATCCGAACTTATTATTTTGTTGTTGATGGCCATTCATTTCGTTCAGAAGTAGAGCAGGCAAGAGATGCGCATTCAATTACTTATACTCCTTTACAGTAAGTGACAATGAATTGAAATTGTTTTCAGCCGAAATGAATTTAAAATGAAACAAAAATGGCATGCATTGAAGGTAGAACACAAAATAGAGTCTCTCGTACATTAATATCACATGTTAATCCAGCCAACTCCCCATTAAAAAAAAACGGAAGATAAATTCACAAATTTTATGAGATCGCTATTAAAAATAACATTAATATTACAAGTACAAAATTAAAATACAATAAATTTATATGACATGCATTTTAAAACTCAACACATTTTTTATCAATGAGAGATTCAAGACATATTCTCAAATAATTGTATTTATTTTTATCAAATGCACAAAATGGACACACTGGTACTCATTTAATAAGAATTACTACACTTGAGAATAGTTATATCATGTACGAGTATGTAATAAATGGTGCTTCGATGTTCTCGTTTCCTTCCCATTCAAAGACTACAATTTGCAAATGCAGTAAAATTTAATGCATTTCAGACAAAATATCAAGAAAAAACAGAAAAACTGAAAGAAAAAAAATGTATCAAAAATGTTTAATTGTAAAAGCTAATCAAAAGGATTTTATTATAAAAGCTAATTATATGACTATATACTTCATAGTAAAAAATCAGAAAAATTAAAAAGATAAAGAGAATAACAAATATGGGTAAAAAAATGTTTTTAAAATTGATACGCATTGGAGAACTTGAAGCTGAGAGATTGTTGAAAGCGTGAAAAAATTTTAAGGCACCAAATAATAGTCATTACAACATTTTTATAAAAAAAAATTTATGAAAATTAAAAGTTTCTTTTAATAAGTGTTTCAATAAACAGTTTACTATTTTATCATATAGATTTAAAATTGTTGAAAAAAATATTGCTCCTAACTTTTCAGAGTATATGTGTGTCCTGTTTTTGCACAATACTTAGATCATAAATATAATTTATCGAACAGCAGGAGGCCAAGACTAAATTTTTGTTAAAAGAAAAAATATATATTGTCTTTCTTATGAAATTGGTATTTTGCCTCTACTTTCATTTGAATTGAATGGAATTTGTTTTTAAACATTTAAGATAAGTGTCTGTGTCTTAAAGATTTTTGCACCAAATTTTTTTATTAAAAAAAATAAATTCGAATCACGTATTATATTGGAAAGTACCGTTGTAATAAATCCCCTTGTAAAAAATAATTATATCATTTTAAATTTTATTTTTGTTTTGAAACATTACACAGAATTTTTTTTAAAAGCCAAAAACAGTCGTTTCATCATTTCATTCAATTTTTTTCTCTATTTTCATTTCTCCTTTGGCTAAAAAACCGATGGTTTTTCTTGGAGTATTTCTCTGAATGAAGTTTCAAGAGTTTAAAATCAAGCATATGATGCGTTTAAAATTCTGTGTTTTTTAATTACGCTAGAGTTTTTTAAAAAGTATTATGAATTATTTTAGTACTTTGTTTCAAAATACTTTTTCCAGATTTTTTTTTTTTTTTTTTGAATTGGTTGTCAAACAGTAAAAGGAAAAGAAAAAAAAATTCTCAAGTATAAAGTAAAATGCTAAACGTGAAACCTCAACATCAGTATACGATATTTGACCCATCCATTTGACGTCTTTTTTGAGACCGATAACAAAAGGGGCACTGAAAAATTAGTTGGTATCAGTTACAATAAACCAAAAATGTAAAAAACCAACATTTAGAAATAAACGATAACAAGTTCTTCATTTCAAAAGATTTTTTTACAACATTTTTAGATCTTTCTTCAACATTAGGTAAATTATTCAAAATATTTAAAATTTCTCAGAGAATGACGTGATTGTAAATTAGACTTTATAAGATATCCTATAAATACGCATCAAGTTCTAGAAATACTGCGGTTTTCTAATACAACCCATCAAATTGTCATAAATCATAATTAATCAATGAAGAGCAAGAAAGATATGTATTGTTTTGCAAAAAATGAAGGAGAAAGTTTTTTTTCTTTTAGTCTCCTCTTTCCTTATTTACAATGCTAATTAGTTTTTAATTACATGAAACCAAATTAATTTTAAATTTTTAGGAGCATTATGATCATTTTAGTATGATGGATGTGAGTTTTCAGATCTATAGTAAATATTTAAAAATTACTGCCTAAATCTGAATAATAAAGTAAAACAATTGAACCAATTATTTAGTTTATTTGTTTATTTTGCTCTTTCAAATGCGCTTTATCCCATGTAATCAAATCAATAATCGATTTGAGGCAAGTACTTTCGGCGCTAAATGTTTTCCTACCCCGTGAAAAAGGCAGTTAGTTGACCTTGAAATGTCGGTGGCGTTCCGAAACCTTAACCACTTAGTCGGAAGAAAAGTTGATCGGTCTCTTTTTCTACGCCAAAAGAGACGTCCCATTGGGCTACTTATTGAGGCATTTTAAGTTCTGATGCTGTTGTTGAAGAGAGCAGACGCATATTCCTCCTCTTCGTTGCTAGATGTTTTCCGATCTCATGGAAGGGAAGATACTTGATCTTGGTTCCCAGCGGCGGTTCGAATTCATGACCACTGGGTCCAAAGCAAGGTTAACCGGCCTCTTTTTGCTGCGCTCTTATCAACTAGACCAAAAGAGACGTCCTAGTCGATTTAGTTATTAAGGCATTTTAACTTTTAGTGTTGTTGTTGAAAAAGGCAGCTGCATATTCAACTCAACAAGATTAATATCACGCTCGAAAATTCGAATGGCATAACGAAGAAAACCTTAATCATTAACATAGGAATTCAGGAAGGATAAAATAAGAAAAACCTCAATCCCAAAAACCTTTGTCTGCCTTTCATTTAATTAATTAATCAATTAAAAACACTCTTTGCTCTTTATGGACTATCAAACAATTTGGATGTTTAATGAATAGTCACATGACTTCTCTTTTAGTTCCATGCTTAAGAGTATTTTGCATAATCTGTCTCTTTTTTTCAGTTTTTGTTTATTTCCCTTTCCTTATACATGCATAACCATACCTAAGGAGAAAAATTACAAAATTGGCGTAATTTAAACGAATATATTGTTTAATTCTGTGCAAAATATTCGAATGATATTTTTTTTAAGGTATTGTAGAACATACATCAGATATTTTTAACCAATTCAAAATTAATTCCTAACATATAGTGATCACTCTCCAAGTTTGTGTGTGCTATCATATTGTTATATATAATTAATAAATTGTGCTTGTCTGGTTTTATTTTTAATTTTTGTTTCTGAGATCTTGAATGTCAAAGTTAATTTGAACTTGAAATGAATGTTAAAAAATATATATAGTTTTATACAGAAATATATACACAAATTTTAAGCAACATTCTATAAAGAGAATTCTGTGAGTAAAGTAATTTTTAAATTTACTCCCTTATCCACAGGTTACTGCAATAAAACTGAATATTCATATAATTAGATTTTTTGCTAGAAATAATATTCGATATAACTAAATTTTTGCTAGCAGGTATTTTGGAAATAAATGTACAAATTTCTAACGCTATTATAAAACTGAAGAATTAATAAATCATACATTTATAAGTTACGTTGTTGACGTAATCTGGGCTAAGAATTGATAAATAATTTATTCAAAACAAATCACCATTCAAAATGTATTCAAAATATTAATTGTTAAAAATAAAATAAAATAGTGCGTATTATTTCAAAATGCATTTTTAAAAAATTCTATGTGATGCTAATAAGAGCAAAATGGATGCAATAATACATAAAAGGAATGATATTTAATTCAAAGTTATTAATAATTGCATCAGTATTTATATACCATAACTTATATCAAATTATTGCTGGATGTAAAAGGATACATTTCCTCAATTGGTCTTTAAAAAATGCGTTAATATTCTCAATATCTTTAAAACTTTCAATAATTATTATCTGTGATATAATTGTATTATACATTTTATTCAGAAATCTCGTTTCTTTTCTCTTTATTATACACACTTTATCTCCATAAAAAAGTTTTAATTTCTCTTCCACATTAGTTATAATTTATTTTAACAGGATCTGTCAATCCCAATGCCAAGGAATGTTTCTAGTGTTCATATAATTTTAATTGCATGTTATAGTTATAAAATGCATATATAGTAAATTATATAATACATCCTCAAAGGAAATTAACTTATTCAACGTATTTAGTATAACTATTTAATTGAATCTTTCAAAGACATGAAATTTAATTCATTAGTTGATAGTAAAAGATTTTCATTATGTTATTACATTCATTCCCTTCATAAAAATTTTTTTTCTTTACGCATTGGAGACCATTCGTTTCTAAACATTATTTTTTCGCTTAAGAAGGCATTCATAAGAAATTACCTTATTCAAAAAGGGTTAATTTAGTAAGTCTAGTGATTATATTTTTTTTTATTAAAAAGTTTATTACGCTCAAAATTACTTATAAAATGCAGTGTCTGTATGTAATAGAAGTTAGGAATGTGAGTACAGTAATTATTAAAATAAGAATTCAACTAGTATATATTTTAATAAGAAACCATATTCTTATATTAAAAGAAAGTTAAATAAATAAAAACATCAGACTTTTGCAAGAAGTTCTAACTTCTTTTTAATATTTAATTGTACTTTATTTTAAATACTTCATTTCTTAATCAACAATATCGAAAAAAGAGCACTTACAATAGATAAGATGTGATGCTAGTAAGAGCATATAAAAAAATAAATAACAATAAAATATATAACGTTATGATAAAAATAAACAACGTAGAAGAAACAAGATTTTAAAGCATTTCACCGAGCGATTATGAAGTTACAAATATATACATATAAAATATATAAAATAATGAGTAAAATACAACATTTTAACAAATTGGTTCCGATAAAAATAATTTCATTTTTTTTTTTTATTATTACCACATACAGCTTCATTTAAATACTTAAAGCAAACATCATAAATCTTTCATAAATTATTTTTAATCCAATTTTAGAATAAATTATATCAAAAGTCTTATTACATGTTATTGAGATTTGATTCATTATTAAAATGAAAGAGAGAGAGAATTGTAAACGTTAATTACGAAAAATAAAACATACGTATAACACTTTGCTCGGCTTAGTCGTCTTTCGCGTATGTGTTTGTGGAGAAATGCTTCTAATACAAAAGTAAACAGATGCAAGCACAAACTTTTGAAAAATAACAAAAGCTATAAATATTTTTCAGTTTTTCAATGTCCTCAAAATAGGTGGATTTTGCTTTTTACTGATATAATCACGCATAAATAGTCTAACAAGACCATCTACCTTTAATAACCATTTTTCAAGGCCCTCAAAGCTGTCAGAAAATTTCCATCCCCTCCCCTCCTCCAATCAATTACAAAGCATATGTTTTAAAAAGTGCAATAAAAGGGTCTTTAATCCAAATATTAATTTACGAATTCAGCAATAAATTTTTAAAAAATAACATATACTAAAAAAAACCAATTAGAGAATATGTTTTACTTTTACCTTTCAGAGCTATTAAAATAGTTTTTCGGTGGATTTTGCTTTACTAATTAACCATTCGTAAATAATTTAACCAGGGCCGTATCCATCCTTAGCGGACTTCAAATTCGTCAGAAATTTTGACATCCCCTTGCAATCAATATTTTGTAATCAGACCATATTTTTTTTAAAAATAAAGGACGCGACGAAAGGAACTCCTTTATTCTCCAAGATCCCGGGCTTCATCCCCAAAGATAGAACAGCCCTGGTTATGAGGCCCCATCAAGAACCCATTTAATTCTTTGATCAAAGATAGCAAAAATTTTAAAATCAAACTTGCTTTACTAAATGCCGAGAAGAATATAAGGTTGATATGAACCTGGGTACCGTAAAATCCTTCTTGGAACCAAAAGGTAAGGTTTTCAGCAATAGGTGAGTGTAATGGAGGCAACGTCAAAGATGGTTGTCAGCGTGGGAGGAATCCTTCTGCGCAGGTCATCCTCCTCCATCATATTTGGCTGCTCTTCGCCGTTTCAGTTAGTTTTTGTTTCCTTTAATAAATGTGAAAGGTGACAGCAAACGCTTCTCGCTACTTCCATATATGTAAACGAATTAAATACTAAAAAAAATACAATTTCATAAGCAAATTCAAAAAATAATTGTTTAAAAGCATATTATAAAATAGTTTTTAATCATGTAATTGCTTTTTCCAACAAAGACTATAAAAATCTTGCCTAAGTAATAATAGTGAAAAAGATTGTATTAGTTATGTAATATTATAAAAAAAAAAAAAAAAAAAAAAATTGGATTATTGTTAGATAATATTGTAAAAAGATCACATAAGTTAATACTATAAAAAGATTGGATTTGTTACGTAACAAAAATAGTAAAAAGGATTGGACTAATAACATGCACATAAATAATTTTATAATTAAGGGAGCTGATAAGTATGACACTTTTTCTCCGTAATTAGGGATATTTCAATTTTTGTGTAGCTTTTAGATTTTTTAATAAATAATATCAGGGGGAAATTGAAATTGGAAAAAAAAAATTAAGATCAATGTTGGGAAAAAAGGGGTGAAAGTTTATAACAAACTACATTATCGAGGCCTCTTTTGAACAAAAAGTTTTTTGAAAAAAATTGTCAGCTTTTTAACATCGTTATATTATTTTACAATGTGTCTTTCAAATGATCAAAAAGATAAAGAAATAGTTAAAATTTTACTAAAAAATAAAACATTTTATCTTAGTTACAATATAAAATCGCTTAAAAAAACAACTGTTTTATTCACATAAATGACTGTAAATTTTGTAATAATACAGAGATTGTTAAATCTTTTGATCAAAGTAACTATGCACAAAAAACACACAAAACATACACAAAAAATTTAGGTTACTTATTTTCATAGCCTTTCCTGCAATCCCTGTATTAGTTTCAACGTTTTTTTTTTTTTTTTTTTTTGAAAAAAAAAACACATTTTAACACAGTGGAAAGCTCCCTTTGAAATATAATTCAATATCTTCAGTCAACATTCATTACAGTTAAATTGGAATTTACTGTTATTATTGAGTCATTTTTCGATCAGACAGTCGTCATTATGGTCAGAAAAAATCACGCAACTTAACAAATAAGAAATAGATCAATATACCTGAAGGAATACTAAACAAATAAGTAATTCCAAGAATAAGTCCAAATCATGATTGAGTACAAACCAAGGCATGAAAAACAAAGAAAGTAACTATATATTTATAAAATCTGAATCTGGCTTTTTACAGATTAGCTGGTTAAACAGTATTTTACAGGTACCCAACAATCCCAACAAAGAAATGTTATAAATCGATATGGAAACTGGATAAATTCAAAAAGAAAAAAATCAAGAAAAATATACACCAAATAAAGAGACATATTCAATATAGAGAAAATAGAAAAAGAACAATCTAAAAATTAAATCAACAAGATTTTAAAAAATTACAAAAACTTCATGAGACGTCATACACAGTAATAACCTTCGCACCAAGTTTCGGTTTACAAATCAAAATTATCTCGCTCAAGCTTATAAAAGAGGTACAGAAGTGTCCTCTATCAAAGAGAAAGAGTGCTGATGTAAGCAAAATTGCAAAGATTTTAAAATAAAAATTAAAGAAAAACAGGGAGGGGAAAAAAGAAAAGGGGGGAAAGCAAAATTTAAAAACAGAAAAAAAAATTAAATTTGATGATTATATTTAAATTACTCAATAAAATTCAAAGGAAATTCTGCTTGCTAATGATTTTTTTCAATTTATCCAAATTAATGTAAATATCCTTCATTTTAGTCTAACATTACATAAAATATGATTATCAATTATGTTCCTAAAAATAATCCGGCTTAATGAACTCTCCTAAAAGGGTACTTTTGCATCACAACGGAAAAAAGTTCCTTTTATCATATATTTTACTAGAAATTGTATTTTCTTCAATTTAAAAAAAAAATCTAAATATTTCACTTCATTGTTTTAACATTAATTTGCTATGAACTTAAATACTCTAAATCAAAAAGATAAGAAAGGTGTAAGAAAGGTCAATATTTATAATAATTTGAAAGAAAATAACATCATCAATATATCTGCACATTTTAAAGCTATAATTACAAAATAAATAATCTTCATAAGAATGTAAATAATTATTTGCTTAACAATTACTTTCAGGCCCAAAATGTGGTATACTTGTAATCTGTTTATATATCTTATTATCAAAAAATATCTAAATTTCTTTTAAGACAACTTGCATAATTAAATAATAAAATATTTTTCACACACATCACATATGCAATTACTTTCTTAATATTAGATTTCTTATAAGTTTCCTTTAGAGCTTTAATAAGATCCTATCTATTAATAGAATTAACAAAGCTTTTAAAATCTTAGATATAAATAGTATAGATCTGTTTATTATAAATATGTTTGATTATATTTTTAACTAATGGCAGTATTCTTCAACTTATCTATAATATTTAGTAATTTTTTTATCAACAAGACTAATATATGTATTCTGTGATATATTCAATATTTAAAAGAAAATTATTTAAACTTAAAATGATTGAAAAATATTTAATCAATATTCTTTAATAAACTATATTTTTTTAAATATTTAAAGTTGTTACAAAGAAATAAAAATATGCTATTAGCAACACCACATCATGTTTTTGTTTTTAGAAAATTTTGCAGGAAACGAACAAAAAGGAGGGAGTTTGGTTCCAAGATGTAAAAACAAACGTTAAAAAATTGTTCTTGTAAAAATTGTGTATATAATTTATGTCTGAAAAGATATGTCTAAATAAACGTGATGTCCAGAAAACAAGTCGTCTTTATTAATAGTCTGTACTACAGTACAATTAGCCCCATTAATTGCTGTTCTAAAATTAATAGGAGTTTTATGAAATATTTGCGTTAAAAAATGTGAGGTAATTTAAATTTATTAATATTAAAGCATATATATATATATGCATATTGAGATAGAGAGAGAAACTGATTCAACACATGTACCTACAAGCGTAAATTTTAGCAATCAATCGAATTATTAAAATTTTACTATGTTAAAAATATTTGTGAGTTTAATATTGTATCTATTTGTTGAAAAATACGGAAAAAAACCTTTTTGGTTTCCTCACTTTTATTATTATTTAATTGCTTAATCGAATGAGAGACAGTGAGCAATAAAGCTATTATTTTCCATTAGAATATTATTTTAGAGTAATAAATATCAAAGAGCCTTTCATTCTGAGTAAAAAGGCTCTAAACACTGTTTTATTCATCATTGTTTCGTCCAAAAGGTCTGAGAAAGTGATAATCAGTCGGAATCGATTCTTAGAAAATTCCATTATATTGTTTCGATTATTCGCGTATAATACATCACCACAGATGAAAAACCTTGTTCCAAATCATTTACTTGGTTATAAGTGTTACACATTGTAGTGTTCAGCAAATCAAATTTATATAATAATCTTAGAGTTACGACCATTCTGCCGAAGATCCAAGGTGCTTAGTATCTTCTCTCTTATGTTTCTTGTTCAGTCGGATATTACGAAGCATCTGATTCTCGTATATCTATGATCGGGTTGCTTCCCCCCCCCCACACAAAAAAAAACAATATATTTGCTAAAATAGAAGTTTTCTTTGATTTTATTGCAATCTGTTTTGATATTTGATTGCATGGACATCTTCTGAGGCTATCAAGTCGATATTTGCATCTAATTCCTTTACTAATCATCCGAGTTTATTCGTATATTCATTCAAAAGAGAAAAAAAAATTAGTGTCCTGGGTCCAAAGCAGAAACATTAGTGTATCTTAATTGGTAGTCTATGAATAACTTTTGGAAATCGAATCAACCCAGAGTTTCAATCATGAAAATAGAGTTGATACGATTTATGTTGTAACCAAAAGAAAGAATTTGTGTAACTCCAGCGATATAAATAATGTGTTGGCTTTTAAATGCTCTGTAGCTTTTATAAAAAATAAAATCTGGGATCTGAGTTAAATCAATTCATGAAATAAACCAATAACAGCACGAATTGGTAGTTTTTCTTACCTTGGAAGCTGAATTTATTATTAAAAATGATACATAGAAGATCTGTAAAGTGGATTAGTCTTTTAATACAGTGGTTCAAAAAAGGATTTGGCAAAACAAACTTTCAAACATTTTTTTGAAAGAAAAATCATTTTAACAAAATGCTTTTTTTACATATCATAACTGATGACTGAATAAAATTTAAAATTCTCGAAATTAACTTAACGCATTGTTAAATAGTTAAGAAAATCATATACCTTGGGGTACTAACTAAAAGTAGTGATTACAAAAGTATTGGGGCATGCAAACATCACTTTTTATAGAAGTTCTGTAAATATTCTTTAATAATATGTTGAGACTCCTTTACATTTAAGACTTCATTTAGCTTTTTAAACATGGATTTCACCAGATTTTTTTCAAAAATCACAAAAAATTTCTATTTTTCTCCATTCTGATATGAGTCTCTCTTTAAGCTCATTTAAGTTGGAAACTTTAAATTAATGAGATCTGTTTTCAAAATTATCCCAAATGTATTAGAAAGTCTTGATTCTGTTCAGCTGTTTTTATTGCATTTAGGCATTTAATCAAAGTCTGTAAATATGAGCTTAATGTTTTTAATCACTTTTCAGATAAAATTTGAAAATTGATATATGTCCATTTTTTTAGCGTTCTGTTTCGAATTTTGCTTTATAGTATTTAAATAAACAAAATTGCTCACTTCTACATCCATTTAATGAAGATTTCCAACATCATCAACACTCATATGGCCCTAGAGTAGTTATCTATCTCTCCATCGTTTTTCACAGAAGGAGCAAGATTCTTCCTTTCAAGTTTTGTATTAGGTTTCCGTCATATCGTTTTTGCTTTCCATCGCTTCCAAAAGTAATATAACGCATTTCCAAAAGTCTGGAGGCTTTGAGGAAGGTAAGTTGGCCACTCGCTATGACAAACGCCTCAACATGGATGAAAACAAAATAGAAAAAAAGTTCAAGAAATGACCTTTATTATAAAAATAAAATTGACCTGAAAAACATTTTTGTTTTCGTTTTTACAAACTGGAACTTCTCAAAACATGCCTCGTAAATTGTTGACAGAAGAAAAATCCTATGGACCGTGATAATTAATCCATAAATCAATTTGTGAGTCCATTTTTAACTTATGTTACATCAATAATAATTAGTAACCCTTAATAGCAAAAGACAATAAATTGAAACAAATAAATCGAGACATTCATCAAGAAAATCAAAATACAAGCATATCTGGAACATTCCATACCAAAAACAGAAGATGGACGAGTACAATGATTGATTGGTTTTGTAGAACAACAAAGGCTATTATCATCGGCCGAGTGCATTCAAGTTCTGTATTAAAAATTAAGATTGATTTTATTAGCGTCGCACTAGAAGCAACATGGAGGCTATTTGAGAAGACCTCGTAATTTTGAGCCTCGGGTAATGATTGACACCTGCTTCGACGAATTTAACGAGCATCAGCCAAAGTCAAATGACGAACTTCGGTCAAATGTCGAATGAATCTCGATCAAATGACGAGGACAAAACTTGAGATATCACCTCCATCACCAAACATGCCAACAGGAGGACTTTGAGACTGAACAGATTTAACGTACATCATCTCCTCCACACAGCGAGTATTCAGTGGCCCACGACTCGATGAAAACTGCCGGCCGTGAGTCCGTGACTATGACCACTAGGCTAACGTAGCCACTTCCAATGTCATATTCATGATTCAAGATGACGTGGTCCTTCGCCAATATTCCTCATATTACTTCTAAGTACAGCGTAAATAAATAATTAATCCACAAATTAATATAAGTAAAAAAAGGTTTTTTAAACAAGATTTTAATTAATGATGGATTGATTTGTTGGTTTTATTAATGTCGCCCTAAAAGCAACACGAGGGCCATTGGCGACAATCTCAGTAATTTTTAGCCTCGGTCAAACGACGAGGACAACACCTGAGCTTGCACCTTCCTCTCCAAACTCCCACACCACGCCAAAGTGGGGGGGGGGGGCTTTAAGCCTTGACAAATTCAACGTGCATTAGCCCTGGCTATACCGCAGATCTTTAGTGGCATCAAGGTTTGAATCCACGACTTGACGAAAATCTCGGATTCCGTGACCATGACCTCTGAGCTACCACTATTTAAATATGGACTAAAACGTATAAAAAAGTAGTTTTTAACATAAAATAATATATATTTTTTAAAAGTTTTAGGCGCTAATTTGAGGTACTTACTACGCAATTATCGATTAATTAAGTATATATATATACACAAATTAGGCAATCTTTGCAATCTTTAAATAAAAGCTTCAGTTAAAATCTATTTTTACTAATATTTAATTCCATTACGTCTGGAAATTTAAGACATAAAATCAGTTGCGTGAGCTAAATATATGTGCAAAATTTCAATTGAGTTGGACGCTGTAAGGTGTCCCCCGACCCACACTGACGTATTTGGCCCAATAATTTTATCAATAAATATGTTAAGGCTCTGTAAGGATACATAATAGTATCTTGAAATTGAAATCAATAATTTTTATTCAACCTGTTACGAGAAAAATCTAATGAAGTGAATGACTTTTAACTTCTTATATCAATAATCTATATATATATATATATATATATATATATATTATACAGAAATTCATATGAACCAACAGCTAGTGAAGCGAATAATAGTTTTCTTTTTCATTTTAAATTAAAATTACATAAGTTTATTTTGATAACAGGAAAGCTTCAGTGAAATCAAAAATATTCTTCACGTCCTCTTTCTTTGTTTTCCAGTTGAATTTGTAGAAACCGAGCTTTTAAAATAATGATAAATGCTCACATGACACACAAATTTTTGTATTCGTTGACTATCAACCAGAAAAATTGCAACCACAATAAACTCTCCCTCGGGCATCTCAAAGTTGTACTGGCCGTCTAAGAGATCGACAAAATAGGACGAGTCCACAATGGAAGCAACAGGTAGTGTGGCCATTAATAGATTTTATAAGGGAATATACTAGTATTATGAAAAGAGAGAGACACAGGAAAAAAGCTATAACATCGTTGACGTCCTCCTGGTTGATTAACGTTTTAGGAATTTGTAAGAAAAAGGAAATATTTCAAAATAATAATACGAGTTCACTTGGCGCACAAATAAATGACCGCCGACTGTTGGCGAGAAATATACAACCCCAAAATTGTAACACATCCCTCCCCCCCCCCAACATTTCAAAACTGCATCAGTTGCTTGTTGAGATCGAGTCCTATTTTTATTTTATTTTATTTATTTATTTATTTTTACCTTGTTTAAATAAGCGATTTGTCTAAGAGATCGACATAATAGTGGGAGGCAACATGTTTCGGTGGCATGGCGAATTGTTTTATGAAATAGAGAAAAAACAGATAATGCTAGTGCAAGGATTCGACGTAAGAAAAAAAAAATTTCTTAGTAAATATTTTTAAACTTTTTACTCCAGATGAATGCATTATAATTTTTTCATAGAAATTGCCATTAAAAAAAATCTTTCTGATCATTATTTTTAAAATATTTCAAAATTAGGTTTTTTAATGTAATTTTATACCGGTGTATTTTAAAATATAGTTGCGTGATACTCCACTATTATTATTTTTTTTTTTCTGTTTTTTTTTTAAAGGCATTTTATGAATGTTATTCAAAATTCTGAGCATAATCTACTTCACTGAGACCGATGAGTAGACTTGAGAGACACGAAACTTGTGTTCCGTAAAAATGCTTCATCCTAACACTTGCCGTGGCCGAGGTAGCCTAGTGGAGTAGCGGACTCGCAGCGTGTGGTTTTCGTCAAGTTGTGGGTTCGAGTGCTGATGTCCCTGAAAACCCACTGTTTAGCCGGATCTTTTGTCCTTTAAATCTGTCGAGGCTCAAAGTCCACCCGTTGGAGTGGTGTGAAATTCAGAAGAGGAGGTGCAAGTTCAGGAGTCGTTTCTCGTCACTTGACCGAGGTTCAAAATTACGAGGTCCGTTGATAACAGCCCTCATGTTGCTTTTCTAGTGCGGCGTTAATAAAACAACCAACCCAGTCAAAGATAATTATCAGCCAAGTGTAGCTGCTCTTAGTCTGTGAATAAATCAAGTTATCCAGATATCTATAGAATGTTTAATTCAACCTGTTCCAATATCAACGTGATAATATCATGATTTAGATGTTTGTGAAACATGGACTAAATTATTATTCGTTTAAAGAGATCAGAAGTGCTCTAGTTGGGTAGATTGTGTTAAATGAATAGATAACAGTTCTGCTGCTATTTACAACTTCTAATTAATTCAAACAGAATGGATTTATTTGCGAGGATCATTCTAAAGTCCTTAGAATTTCCCAGAGTTGGCGCTCGTAGCATTGAAACTAGTTTGTTTTCAGTAAACATCATGACTCAATAAACATATGTCTAAGTCTCAGTTACTCGTACCCGTGACACCTTTCGCATCTCAAAAATTCTTCTCCGTAACTTTTCAGGGCCGATGAGACCATTTTCGCCTTTTTGGGGGTGGGGGAAGTTTCATCAGAAACAACCCAACGTTTTGATTTTTGCTTGATTTAGGAGGCATAAAGAAGAATCCATTAACCATCGATGGTGACAACTCGACGCAAAATGACGTCGACAGCACGATGGTAGATGAATCAAATTCAGATAAGACAGCAAATGACCACCAAATCAAAACTAGCTTATGAATCAATGTCAAATTTGTTTCGGCTTCGTTTAACAGATGACAGCATTCAATAGTAACAACAATTTACCTTAATAATGCGATTTGTCTTCAATTACAAGTACTTTTTGAACCTCCCTCGTACAATAAAAGATGAAGGCTTCTTGCACTTAAAATTTGCTAGGTGTATATATATATATATATATATATATATATATATA